>OZ030391.1:51624001-51741501 GCA_964023965.1 Melinopterus prodromus | reverse complement strand
AATAATGTACTATTATCCTAGATAATATAATATAGATACCACATATAAGTACTAAAATTTCACTAATAAATTTTGATAAGTAATGAAGAACATCAGGGCAAATTGGTAGTACCGAGCTTCGCTGAAGCCCAGGGTACTCCCTTTGCGGGTATCACTGCAAGTCAACCTAATTTAGAAAAACAAGGCCATTTATGCTTTGCAAATAAAAAAGAATTTTTTCCTTGCAAAGCAAAGGAAAACTTCAGAAGCCCCTTGCAGCCTTGTGCAGAGGTCATTGAAAACACATACATTATACATATATACACATATATTATATTAAAGGAAGGTAAATAAAAATATTAAGCAGCAGATTTAGCGTTCTTTTATGACTTTTACGGTTGTGCTCTACATTTCTATTGACGTGAGTATCTATCACTACCCAGTAATTTAAGCCTGCGTAATTTACCATTCTGAATTTTAAATTACCTGGCAATTTCAGCATGCGTAATTTACCATTTTTAATTTTTAGTTACGGTGTAATTTAATATTTCAAATTAATAATTTTGATTTCAGCGCTATTTTATCGAAATAATTAATTACCGAAATTTAACATCCCTGGTAGTCATTACCCATGGAGCCCTAAACGTATTATTTCGTTGTGGTTTTTGTGTAGACGTCGGCAACGTCAGAAACGCAGGCAAAGCATTCTTTGGGTTCACCCAATAAATATGAAACGTGAAGATTTTGGAACGTTATTATGCGTTATTTGAAGAGCTGCGAGCAGAAGAAGAGAAGTTCTTCAATTATTCCTGTGCCCTGTTCAGTCAATTCAAACCTGGAGTTGGAGTATGTGAGCATGAGTACGATATAATATTTATTACCGAGACTTGGCTCTGTGAGTCAATTGACACATCCGAATTATTTCCACCAACTTAAAATTTTTTCGTTGTGACAGAAGTTGTTCTCTTGTTGGGCGATCTACTGGTGGAGGAGTTCTCATTGCTATTTCATCTTCTATTCGTTGTGATCTTGTTGATACGTCAATTATCATTGACATCGTGCCTCTCGTTGATGTTGTCATATGTAAGTGCACTGTTGGGTAGTCCACATTTTTTGTTTCTTCTGTATATGTACCGCCGGATGTTTCTGTTGAGGACCTTGAGTACTTTTTAGATGCTTATGAGGTCTTATGTATGGGCATGAATTGTATGATATTCGGTGATTTCAATGATCCCGGATTTTCCAGCGGAGACTTGGGACCAAAGTCACAGCTGCTAAGAGGGTTTGTGGCGTCAGTAAATCTCAAACAGCACAATAATGTTTGCAATAAGAATGACAGATTGCTCGACCTTTTCCTGTCGAATATTAGCTACAGCACTATCACTATGCAGGTGGAAGCCTTTCCTCTTGTGCCTATTGACACTCATCATCCGCCCTTGTCGGTGGCAGTTGATCTCTCGCATGGTTGTCGTCCGCCTCTGTTTCCTAGAGCAAACGCTTTGCGATACAACTTCTGTTTCGTTGCTGGTAGATCGACTGTCACTAATATGGCCCATGTGACGCAGTTTATTAGCCGCATTCTAGATGACGGCGGGCAGGTGGATGTTATATACACCGACTTCTCGAAGGCGTTCGATACCGTTCCCCATGACAGACTGCTCTCAAAGCTGAGCTCGTTCGGTTTGACTCCGTCGGCAATGCGTCTAATGTGTTCCTATTTGTCTGATCGTCAAAGTTATGTGTTCTACAACGGCTACGGATCTCACGCTTACGGTGCAGCCACCGGTGTACCTCAGGGTTCAAACCTGGGACCATTGTTGTTTATTATTCATATTAATGATCTCCTCACATCCTTTACAAGTCATTGCCTTGGTTATGCCGACTATATCAAGCTGTTCCGTAGGATTGCCTCGGACTCAGATATTGAAGCCTTGCGTGGAGATCTGGCGCGTGTCTCTGAGTGGTGTTCTTTGAATGAACTGAGGCTGAATGCGGGCAAATGTTCGGTCATGTCGTACACTCGCGTAAAGTCACCCTTGATTTCTCGGTATACTATTGGTGATATTGATCTCCAGCGCCCGACAACGGTGACCGACCTCGGCATTTTGTTTGACCCTCAGTTATCGTTTGCTGATCACATAGCTCGAGTCTGCTCATCCGCTTCGAGGGTACTGGGCTTTATCTTTAGGGCCTACAGAACATTTGAGGATGTCAATCTTTTAAAGACACTGTATTATACCTTTGTGGTGAGCAAGTTGGAATATGGTGCTTTTATATGGTATCCTATCTATGCTACTCACCAGCTTGGCTGTGGAGCGTGTCCAGCGTCGCTTTTTAAAGTTTATATCCCTTAAACTGGATGGCTCATACCCAGATAGACCGATAGACGTATCCCTTACGAGGAACTTTTGAATAGACATGATGTTTTATCACTACAACGCAGAAGGGAGATCTGTAGTGCTGATTTTCTGGTTAAACTTGTTGCAAATAGAGTTGATTCCGCATATCTTTTGTCTTGTCTACACTTCCATGTCCCGAGAGTTGCATCACGCTACTGCTCTACATTTCGACAACAATCGGCTCGTACTAACATTATGATGAGAGCACCTGTATCTCATATGACCCGCAATGCTGATCGGTTGTTGTCGGACATACTTTGGTGAATTTTTTGTTGCGTTGTAATTCTCCAAGTATTTGGTCCTCAGTATCTTTGTCTTTGTTTTGTTTTTGTGTGCGATCTGCACACATTTTTTTACTGTTGTTTCTTTTGCTGGAATTCTAGCTTTGCTCATTTGATCCTCTCTTAATGTTGCCCTGTTACTGGTGAACCGTTGGGCATCACTGATGATAATAATAATAATAATAATAATAATAATAATAATAATAATAATATTTTGAGGAGAGTTTTATCATAAAGAACCCTAAATTTGCTGCTTAATATTTCATCTTTACCTTCTTTTAATGTATATTGTCTATTAATAAATGTGTGTCTGTGTGTGTGTGTGTTTTTAATGACCTTTGCACAAGGCTGCAAGGGTTTTCTGCAGTTTTTCCTTTCCATAAATGGCCTTGTGTTTTTCCAAATTGGGTAGAGCTGCAGTGATACCCGCAAAGGGAGTACCCTAGGCTTCAGCGAAGCTCGGTACTACCAATTTGCCCTGATCCTCTTTATTACTTTTCAAAATTATTAGTGTAATTTTAGTATTTATATGTTGTATCTAAATTATATTATCTAGGTTTCAAATATTTAATGAGATGTATCAGAGATTTTCAATAAATAATAATATAAACGTTTTAATAATGTGCTAAAAGTCATATATTTACTTGTTATGTAACATTTCCATATACAATTAAATAAATAAACTTCTTATTAATACCTACAAATAAAGTTTAAATTTCTTCGGACACAACACGTATTTTGTTTAACAACGTAAACTATATATATATGAATATATTATAACTCTCAATTTTTAAATAACGAATACACAACTGTTTCAACCAATATAGTGAAACCAAATAGAAATATGCAATAACTGCAGTAACTAACAATACAGAGCGGATAGCGGTACGGTCACTCTAAACACATGGAGCCTACCCATCCGACTGATGGTTAACTCCGCGTGGTGCAGGGACGCGTTCCCCCACTCTGGGTCGCTGGTGTGACCCCTCTAATTTCTTCGGTGACACGGCCATCCTGCAAGGTGTCACGCTCTCGGGATACCTGTCTCTGATCTGCTGTGCCTAGCAATTCTTCTAAAAGAATACAACCGGACTAATTATCTAGTTTTTCTTTTACCAACAGTTTCAGGCACTCCATCGTTCTTAGCAAGCCCAGGAGCTAGTTTCAACTTTAACATGCAAAGAGTATTCTCATTCATTCAAGTTCAGTGGCTGTTTCTATCAATCTACATCCAGTAACCACAGCTTAATTTCTTAACATAACTAACAGTCATCTAGTCAAATTTAGAGATCACCAACTACTTTAACATGATCTAACGCTGTAGTCAACCAAAGAATCTCGACTACTTTAACCAAGTTTAGAGTTATCACCAAAACTACTTTAACATGATCTAACGCTGCAGTCAACCAAAGAATCTCGACTGCTTTAACCAAGTTTAGAGTTATCACCATAACTACTTTACCAAGGTTTAGAGCCGTATGAAACAACAAATCCCGACTGCTTTAACCAAGTTTAGAGTTATCACCATAACTACTTTACCAAGGTTTAGAGCCGTATCAAACAACAAATCCCGACTGCTTTAACCAAGTTTAGAGTTATCACCATAACTACTTTACCAAGGTTTAGAGCCGTATCAAACAACTTTAACACAAGAGTTCAGGGACTGTACAACGACCAGTTTAACTCAACAACCATCAACATTCTCGTATTCACAACAATAGTGACTTTACAATTCATTTCTATATTTTCTCTTTTCGGCTCCAAGCTCAGGAACTACATGTAGCTTATTTTACATCTTAAACTCAGGAACCGTAGTTTGGCTTACACAAAATGATGTTATATTTCTCTCAAAACTAACTATTACCACACATACCTTCTTCATCTGTACCAATGTGCAAAGACCAGTTCACAATTATCAACAATTAATAATTAAATAAATGCAAAGCGTACAAATGATCCACTCCTTTTTTTTTAATTGGGATACATAAACTAGAAAAACTTTTGAATTACATAACAACGTTCAACTATCTTAATATGCCAACAAAACGAATTATCCTTTAATTCTGAAATTATGACACTTAACGATCAAGGACATCAATGTCTGCTATTATGATACTCTAAATACACAAACGTACCATTCTCACATTACGTTACGTATACGGAATAAGGTATTTCAATCCTCAATTTATAACACACAAATTCCAATTAATTTCACAAATTATGTTAGACAAAACATAAGGGGTTTCCGTTCTCTAATTATAATACTTAAAGAACATAAACTTACGATTCATGAATTATGAATCACAAAACATTGATAACTACCAATACTCAATTTTTGATAGACAAGAGTTTCCCTTCTCAAATTATAACACACGAAGAACAGTATCTTACAAGTGTCTGGTTATTATACACCAAAACACATAAACTCGAAATTCTCAGATTCAGGTACACAAAGTTATAAATTTCAATTCTCTAATTATGATTCACGACGAACATTAATTTTCAATGTTCAAATCATAATACACAAACTCCAAAAGCTACACTCTCAAAGTCAAAGCTAATAAATTTCAACTCTCCAATAATGATCACAAGCATCAACCTTAAATTCGCAAATTAAGCCACACACGGCATAAGATACTTCAATCGTCAATTTACAATTCATGAAGAACATAAACCTTCAATTCACCAATAATGGATTAGAAACGTAACCTTACTATTCTTAAACAAGTAACTTTCAATTTTGCATTATGAAATTACAAAACAAAACATTTCCAATTTATAATAAGCCAAGAAAAGGCACCTTCATATTTCTAAATATCAAATACAAACGTAAGCTGTTCAAACGCGCCAATTACAGTACTCTTAGCAAAAGTACTTTCAATTTTTAAACAACAAATGTTAGGGAGATTCTTGTTTTAAGTTAAGAAATGAATAAGTTTAAATCAGAAATTATACCGATTTTTCGTATTCTCAATGTTTTACCGATAAAACACTTTTTAAAGGCTACAGTAGTTACCTACACTTATTATGGAAAACAATCAATCGTTAAATTATAAATCACAAACCACTGAGGCATTCCACTATTTCAACTATGATCTATTAATTATCAATCACAAACCGTAAAAACATTGGTTTTGATCTTACTCCGTCTCGGCACTGGTACCAACAATGCATACGTTTCTAATGTTAAAATACTCTCTTCAACACTTCTCTAAGTGGCGTATAACAAGCATCAGCAAAAACTTTTACAAACCACTTGACCATTCTGACAAGTGTGGCAATTTTGAAAACTCATCTGGCATCCATGAACTTCAGTTAGTATACAATTCTCTCGATATAAACAAATAAAAACAACACATTAAGATCATATTGAAAATTGACAATAGTGTTATCAATCGTAAATTAAACAAACAAAAGTCGTAATAAAATTGAACGAAACAATGATACCAGAACAATACTACTACAAGTGCGTCGTATCGTTGGCATCCACTGTCTAAAACCGGCGCCGCCGAGACTATGCAAGGAACATTCGACAGCGTCGAACGCTCGGTAGTACACCGTCTCGTGTTGCACCCAATTAAACCTTTGAGGTAGAACCAGTGCGGCATACCAACAAACGTCAGACACACTGAAACAGCGTGGCAGCGCCCTAAGAATAAGCAATCGCTCGGTACATGAAATAATAATCCACAATAGTAGAAAAACACTCCACCAGTTAGTCAGGTACATGGATTTAGTGGTTCTCCGGCATTTGCGATGACTCAGGGCTCGAGGTCGCTCCACAATAGGTTTGCAATTTGCAATATGCACACCTGTACTTGTATGATTTTCCTTTCAATGCAGTGCAATAATTATCCCAAAAAGTTATGACCCAACAAATTACAAAATCTCTTTTAACAATCACTATTAGTGTGCAACTCTCTTGGTATCAACACAAAGATAACAACAATTAAATTCATATCGAAAATAGACAACAGTTTTGCATACTGCAATTAAGCAGACCCGTACTTACATGATTTTCCATTCAATGCAGTACAAATAATTATCTCAAATAGTTATGACGCAACAAATTACAAAATCTCTTTTAACAATCACTAGTAGTGTGCAACTATCTTGGTATCAACACAAAGACAACAACAATTAAGTTCATATCGAAAATAGACAACAGTTTTGCATACTGCAATTAAGCAGACCCGTACTTACATGATTTTCCATTCAATGCAGTACAAATAACTATCTCAACAAGGTATGACTCACCAAAATTAAACGATCTCTTTTAAGCATCACTAATACCTTGAAAACAAACAATTTTGATCCCAAGTACCATAATCTCCATAATATGATCTCAAGTACTTCCGTCAGGCAGCGAGGGTTAACATTTTCAGCTGTTTCTTTGTTCTTGGATTTTGCACGCGAATTAGATCCCTCTTCTGATATTATAACTCTCAATTTTTAAATAACGGATACACAACTGTTTCAACCAATATAGTGAAACCAAATAGAAATATGCAATAACTGCAGTAACTAACAATACAGAGCGGATAGCGGTACGGTCACTCTCAACATATGGAGCCTACCCATCCGACTGATGGTTAACTCCGCGTGGTGCAGGGACGCGTTCCCCCACTCTGGGTCGCTGGTGTGTACCCCTCTAATTTCTTCGGTGACAAATATATATTTAACAATTTAAAGATATTTGTTGTAGACAATGAATAAATAAACTTTTTAATAACACAAAGGCAATCTTACCTTCTTACTAGCACAAAGTCTTTTGTATAACAATAAGTTTTACATATACATAAACGTGGATGGTCAATCTATAAAATACATAAATATTACTCAGAATCCGAAAAATACGTAGACTTTGAATAAATTGTATTATTATGTTTTCCTAAAATTGTTTTATCAATTTTCAAATAAAGCATTATTTTACAAGATATACTTTGGATTGTAATAAAGAAACGAGTGACGAAGTGGACATCCGATTTCTTTGCTTCGTTTTTAATTACTTAACTTGTAAAAAAAAATCTCTCATCATTTGCGGCTGAATGGGGAAGACAGACCAAATTAAAAACAAAAGTTGTCACCAAGTATTGCCATAAATGCAATGGAATAGTTAATATTTCAGTCAAAACAGGAAACTTTTATGTATTGACATTGTGCTCTTTCAAACGATCCAATGCCAACTCTCAAGTTCCTACTCAGCTACATGACTTACCTGAAACCAGGGCTGTGGAGTCGGAGTCGGAATTCAGACAAAATTCATAGGAGTCGGAGTCGGAAAGAATGTACCGACTCTGACTCCGAGTAAAGCTTCAGTAGACAGTAAACAAATAAAACCAAATATTCTATTAGTTAGTTTTTTTACAAAGTACCTACCTAAATACAAATAAAGTAAACAATAAAGTAAACAATCAAATTAACAAGTACTTTGCAAACGAAAGTGAAGAAGTTTAATAAATGTAATCTGACAGAAATTTGAAAAGGGAAATTTGAACAAGAGAGTTAATAGTTAATAGTATCATTTATTCAGAAATTATACCTAGCCATAATTATGATTATTTTCAGCTTTGAAAACAATTAAACATGATTTAAGGGCACCTTTCCAGGAGAATTAGTTGGTGCTATTCTGTCCCTCAACAATTTTATAAACGGCTATTGCACTTAATGCTGTAAAAACAGATTAGAATGAATTTTATATCGTATTATACACTGTATTATGGGTGCTTTTGTTATTATTAGACATAGGAAATCGGTTAAATGGACAAAGTCGTCCCGGTTTGTAATTTCTCTAATGAGAAAACAGTGTAATACTTAATGATTTCAGAGATATTTTGAATAAACAAAGAAATTACATTTTATAAATAACTGTTTCATTGTGGTCCGTTTATTTGTATTTTTATATAATTTTTTATTTGTGGTCTGGTCAATAGGTCTTTTTGATATCTCATAGTCCGGTTTTATTTACTTTTAGATTGTCAGTTTAAATATTTTTGCCAACAAATTCGCTGGTAATAAATAAAACTTCTGTTTTTCCGATGGTTCAGCATTTGTTTGGGAGTAATTTGATATGTAATAGGGTGGGCCGATTTTTTAAATTTTCATATTCTGGGATATGCGATCAAGGAAAAGGTGTGAGTTAATGAATTAAATAAAACACCTATTTTTTTTGTTTTGAATTTATGTTGAAACGTCGCAAAAGCTTTAAAATTATTTTAATTTTCGATATTTTTTAAAATATTGTGACATTATAGAAAGTGACTACCCCTTTGTGGATAGTCACATTGTCTTTGCATCTCTTATGGGGCTGTAGCGGAGATGGTAGCTTCCCCGACGGGATAAATACCTACGCTTCACAACTGTTTAGATAATCAATTTATTTTCTGTACTTTACACTGGTATGGTTCTTAATAACTGCTTAATAACTAACAGTATACAAAATGGTTTCAATTCTTTATAGTGGTTCTCCAAGGTATTGGGATGTATAGCCGACCTTCCTGGTGTCGACTTGTTTGTTGTTTTAGCGTTGCACACTCCTAGAACAAGGTTCCCAAAACACAAAGTAACCTCGCGACTGATTATGTTTAATGCTCCGGATACCCTATGTGACATTCCCCTGTCTACAAAAAAGACATTGCCCTCAATGTCAGTGACAATGGGATAACTGATGCAACAAACTGCGCCACCAAGAAGCTCGGACGCCCTCTTCCTTTGACGTCTGGGAACACACAATCAAAGAGATGAGTACATGTACATTAAAAGAAGTAGTAGATTAAAAAATCTGATGTGGCCAGGCACATGACTTTATCATACAATATATAAAATTAATAGTTTAGCTGCATGAGAATCTATTTGACTGAGATAAATCGTACCTGCATTAAAATTAAACTAGTTAGCCAGGATTTGACAGATATTTTGATAGTCAATAGTATCAATCGACGGTATTGTCAAAGCATCAGCACTTGACACTACCTACTGTCATCAGAATAATAGTTGTTGATCTCACAAGTGCAGAAAAAACGGAATAGCACAACGAGCGGTGATGCGGCGCGTCACCGATGGCGGAGCGTCGTCGTCGCATGTGAGCGAGTCGCCCTATGTAGTTTTCGGCAGGAGTGACATCAACGTTTTTTGTGTTGCTTTTTGAGAAATAAGTATTTTAAAAAAATCAAAAATGGTTATATTTCGGTATAGAAAATGTTAGGTTGATACCACTTCTACGAAATGTCAAGTTTAAAAAGCTAATTCAAATTCTGACAGATTTATATTCCTTCATGACACTGTAGATAACATTCCATAGCGGTTCTCCGAGTATGACAGCGTGGTGACAGCCATAGACATTTCTGTGGTGACAGCACAAAAAAAAATATTTGTCAAGATCCTGGCTACTATGTACTTTCATATCAATGCAGATGGGACCGATCTCGATCAAATAGAATTTTTACCAAAAAATGTCATAGGCATAAATTATTCAAAATTTCCTCTACTTTAATTTATTATTGAACTATTTTGACGAAATTACAGAAATGGCGGCTCATTTGCAAAATCCTTGAAAAATGCTTAGAATAAACTACCAGTTCCTTTGGACCCTTGTGAACCAAAAGCTTTTCAGCTCTAAGTTAGGTCATGAAACTTCTAAATATGAACTTTCGTTCCGATACCTTCAGTAGTTGCTCCGGAATCGTCTCCACAAAAATCGTTTACACACACACATACACACACACACACACACACAGACTCACACACAGACATTTTTTGTACCTTGGTCAAAAATGTTCAGGGGACCCAAAAGGACCTATTTCCGCTAAAATCTCAATTTTTGTTTCGGCACGATTACAATACTTTACATACTGCGTATGATAAAGTAAAAAAATCTGATGTGGCCAGGCACATAACTTTATCATACAATATATAAAATTAATAGTTTAGCTGCATGATAATTTATGTTATTGAGATAAATCATAGATATTGTCAAAGCATCAGCATTTTTTTATATTTCTGTATAGGAAATGTTAGGTTGGTACCACTTTGACGAAACGTCAAGTTTAAAAAGCTAATTCAAATTCTGACAGATTCATATTTGTTCATGACACTGTAGATGTCACATCCGTACCAACATACTAAAATAAAAGGACACTCATCGCTATACATAGTTTATTTACAATTTTCTCAATTGATCGTTTTTAGAATTAGATATAAAGACGGGTTGATATTTCTTATCAACAAACAATCCATTGGTGATCTCATTTTATTTGAAATTTGTATTTTGTACTTTGCCGCACTAGAGCGGCAACGTTCCATAGCGGTACTCAAACCTCTAATGAAATCAGCTATTTTCGAGTGACAGCACGAAAAAATATTTGTTAAAATTCTGGCTACTATGTACTTAGTTTCATATCAATGCAGATGCGACCGATCCCGATCAAATAGAATTTACTCTTGCAGCTAAACTATTAATTTTACCAAAAAATGTCATAAGCATAAATTATTCAGAATTTCCTCTACTTTAATTTATTATTTAACTATTTGGACGAAATTAGAGAAATGGCGGCTCATTTGCAAAATCCTTGAGAAAGCCTTAGAATAAACTACCAGTTCCTTTGGACCCTTTTGAACCAAAAGCTTTTCAGCTCTAAGTTAAGTCATGAAACTTCTAATTATGAACTTTCGTCCCGATACCTTTAGTAGTTTTTCCGCATTCGTCGCCACAAAAATCGTTTACACACACACACACGCACACACACACACACAGACATTTTTTTGTACCTTGGTCAAAAATGTTCAGGGGACCCAAAAAGACCTATTTCCGCTAAAATCTCAATTTTTTTTTTCGGCATGATTACAATACTGTAGCATACTGCGTATGATAAAGTAAAAAATCTGATGTGGCCAGGCACATGACTTTATCATACAATATATAAAATTAATAGTTTAGCTGCATGAGAATCTATTCTATTGAGATAAATCGTAGGTATTGTCAAAGCATCAGCATTTGACACTACCTACACTACATCATTAGAATAATAGTTATTTATGTCACAAATGCCGAAAGTACGGAATAGCGCGACGAGCGGTGATGCGGCGCGTCACCGGAGTGTCGCCGTCGCATGTGAGCGAGTCGCGCTATCTAGTTTTTGGCAGGAGCGACATCAACGTCTATAGTGTTGCTTTTTAAGAAATACGTATTTAAAAAAATAAATGGTGTCTGTATAGTAAATGCTAGGTTGGTACCACTTAGACGAAACGTCAAGTTTAAAGGTGCGTTCCGATTGGTAGGTAATGGTAGCTAATGGCGGTGGTAGAATACGAAATTATAGTATTTCTTACATATCGTGATAATGACACATATTAGTTTGCATGTACATAAACATGAGTCACTATCAATTTTCTATTGGAAATACTATAACGGCGTCGGCTACCACTGCCATCGTCACTAATGAAAACGCACCTTAAAAAGGTAATTCAAATTGTCACAGATTTATATTTGTTCATGACACATCCCTACCAACATACTAAAATAAAACTACACTCATCGCTATACTTTATTTATAATTTTCTCAATGTATCGTTTTTAGAATTAGATATAAAGACGGGTTGATATTTCTTATCAACAAACAGTCAAATTGGTGATCTTACTTTATTTGAAATTTGTATTTTATAATTTGCCGTACTACAGCGGCAACGTTCCATAGTGGTTTTCCAACCTCTGATGAGATCAGCTGTTTTCGAATGTGACAACACAAAAAAATATTTGTCAAAATCCTGGCTACTATGTAATTTCATATCAATGCAGATGCGACCGATCTCGATCAAATAGAATTTGCTCTTGAAGCTAAACTATTAATTTTACCAAAAAATTTCATAGGCATAAATTATTCAAAATTTCCTGTGCTTTAATTTATTAATTAACTAATTTGTCGAAATTACAGAAATGGCGGCTCATTTCCAAAATCCTTCAAATAGGCTTAGAATAAACTGAAAGGCTAAACTATTAATTTTACCAAAAAATGTGATAGGCACAAATTATTCAAAAATTACTCTACTTTAATTTATTTATTAACTATTTTGTCGAAATTACAGAAATGGCGGCTCATTTGCAAAATCCTTCAAAAAGGCTTAGAATAAACTACCAGTTCCTTTGGACCCTTTTCAACCAAAAGCTTTTCAGCTCTAAGTTAGGTCATGAAACTTCTAAATATGAACTTTCGTCCCGATACCTTTAGTAGTTTCTCCGGAATCGTCGTCACAAAAATCGTTTACACACGCACACACACACACACACACACACACACACACACACACACACACACACACACACATACAGACATTTTTTTGTACCTTGGTCAAAAATGTTCAGGGGACCCAAAAAGACCTATTTCCGCTAAAATCTCAATTTTTTTTTTCGGCATGATTACAATACTTTATCTTACTGCGTATGATAAAGTAAAAAAATACATCCTATTATCCTAAGTCTGAAAAATACAACGTATCCTATTAAAAACAAAAACATACAATACTATATAACACAATACTTATATACTTATACTTATTATTTCTATACTTTTATTTCTATACTTCCGGAAGATTTACATAAACTCTCTAATACATTAATGCATTTATCACTGTCTTATGACTGTTTCATCATTTTACTCTTATGTTGTCTTATTTCACGTGAATCTATTTCTTTAATATACTTCATTTACTCATAATGTGTCGATATCTTCCGGTTTGGCTATCACAGATTTCGGCGTATGGTAGTTGTCGCAACTCTTACATTAAAGAGTTTGTAGGTTCATTGTTATTGTTATTGTTATTCTTATTATGATGAATATTTCTGTTACTATTAATTTTTGAAAATTCTTATGATTTTATTATAGTTAGTTAGCATACAGCAATCTCAACTGCTTCTTTGATTTTTATTGTTTATTTGTATTTTTTGGCTTTATTGTTTGTTTGACATAACTGCACACTATTAATTTTATTGTAAACGTGACACAGTGTAAGTGGGTTTGTCCTGTACTGTGTCCAACTTGTATAAATAAATAAATAAATAAATAAATAATTATCTAATTATATTCAATAGATCCGTATCACTTCATAGCCGCCCGGGCATGAAGCTAACCGTATGTACCAAAATCTAAACTGATGCTGCAATCTCAGCATCTTCATGATCATTGTCCGCGGGTTTCTTATTTTTTAAATTAGGAGAGATTTTAATTAAATACATACTACCAAGTCCAAAATACTTAAATAAAAATTATCAAAATTTTTGGTGAAACATAAATTGTTATTTTAAAATTTATAAAAATGTTTTTTCATTGGAATCACAATAGTTTACTGTTTGGCCTTTGTTATGCTACATTGCGATTAGTTTACTAATAATTTGAAAACTTCCTCTGTTTAGCCTAGCACCGCAACTGTACTGCTTACGTAGCATTTTATTTATTTCAATGACCGCGCTAGGTTGCCGACTTCTCTGGTATTTTGTTGTCTAAGCTGAAACTTACACGAAATCAATGACTCTTTGTTTTTAGCAATAATACTGCATTTAAAAGAAAAGAAAAAATGTAATTTTTTAGTTACACTCTTAAACTCGCCTGTAATATGGCTTTACTCTTTCTACATGGACAATGTCATAACGCGTTGATCTACTTTTAATTACCTTTATCTCGTAATTGACGTCATTAATTCTTATGATTAATAACTGTATATGGCCCGTGCCATCGAAGCAACAATTTTTCTGATTTTCCCACTTTTCGATCGGGGGTATAGATCATTACTTGATCACCTACGTTAAACCTTACTTGCTTTCTCCCCTTATCGTACCTATTCTTTTGTCTAATTTGTTGATTATTAACGCGTTCCGTAGCGTTTTCCCTTATTTCCCTAATTTTTCTTAGATAATCCTCTACTAATTGGTCCTATGGATTATTATCATTGACATTTAGCGCGACGTCTGCGGGTAAAACTGCCCCTCGTCCGCATACAAGAAGAAACGGTGATTCTTTTGATGTCTCCTGCTTTGCGGTATTATATGCAAAGGTCACTAACGAAACATAGCTGCTCCAATCTTTCGGATTAGTTGCTGTATACATCGATAACATATTTGCTATTGTTCCGTTGAAATGTTCTGTCAGACCATTAGTTTGTGGGTGGTATGCTGTTGTCACTACTGGATGACTTCCTATAGCATTTATTAATTCAGAAATAACGTTTGCTGTAAAACATTTACCTCTATCAGTCAAAATTTTCTTTGGACATCCATGTCGACTTACAATGTTTTCCATTCAAAACTTGGCTACTTCTACAGCTTTTCCTGAGGGTATTGCCTTTGCTTCTGCCCAATTTGTCGCATAGTCCACTGCTGCTATAATACATGTATTTCCGTCCTCTGATTTTGGAAAAGAGCCTAAAAGATCCATCCCAATCATCTCAAATGGTTTTCCTATTTTAATCGGCTGTAAATGCCCTGCTGGAGCTCGTATTGGTCTTTTCCTCTGTTGACAAGATATACATGATTTTACATAGTCTTCCACTTGCGTATGCATTCCTTCCCAAAAGTATCGATCTTTGATTTTTCCAAATGTTTTTTCAAAACCAAGATGCCCGCCTGAAATCGGATCGTCATGTGCACAAAGCAGTATTTCTTTCTTCAGCTGTTCTGGTACAACTATTATCTTCGTTCGTCCTAGTGGTGTAAAATGTTTCTTGTGTAAGATACCGTTGTCCAAAACATAACTTCTCGTTTTTCTAGCTGTTTTTCTATCTGCCTGGTCTGGATTTTCGATAGCGTCTATTATTTCTGCAATAGACTGGTCTGTGGCTTGGAGTGCTGAAATGGTCATCGACAGTAAGTGCTAAAACAGGAATTTCCAATTTGTTTTCATTTGATTCTTTTGTACTTGCGGGATTTCTGGAAAGACTATCAGCATCTAGATGTTTCTTTCCGCTTTTATGAACTATTTCGTAGCTAAAATCTTGTAACTTAATTATCCAACGTGCTAAACGAGATGAAGGGTTGTCGTGTTTGTGCAACTAACATAATGCATGATGATCGGTAACTACGCGAAAATCTGCACCCCATAGATAATTTCGGAAGCGAATAATGCTCCAAAAAATTCCCAACAATTCTTTCTCTGTTGTATTATACGTTATCTCAGGGCTTGACAACCTTCTTGATGAATATGCTATTTGATATGTCTCATTTTTGCCCGTTTGCAAGAGAACTGCTCCCAAACCGACATTGCTTGCATCTGTATGGAGTTCTATAGGCAAACCTGGCCTAAAGTGACGTAAAACTGGATAATTTATTAACCGTTCTTTAAGTTTCTCGAAAGATTGTTGTTCTATATCACCCCATTTAAATTTTGTGTTCTTACGGGTTAGTAAAGTTAAACGACGTGCTATACCAATAAAAGATTGAACATTCTTAATCGTTTTAGGACATGGGAATTCTGTGAGTGCTTTTATCTTATCTGGATCTGGAGATATTCCATTTGTGGATGCTAGATGACCTAAAATCTTAAATTCTTGTTGCGCAAAATTACATTTACTTGGCTTTAACTCTAAATTTGCATTTCTAAATCTATCAAATACCTCTTTTAAATTTTTAAGATGATCTTCGAAATTACTACCCTTAATGATTACATCATCCAAATAGACAAGACATGATTTCCATTTTAGTCCTGCTAAAACGTGATCCATGCATCTCTGAAAACAAGCGGCGCTTGTTGCTAAACCAAAAGGTAAAACATTAAATTCGTATAAACCATCGGGTTATAAATGCGGTCTTATGAGGGTCTTCATCCCTAATATTAATTTGCCAATACCCTGCGAATAAATTGAGGGTTGAAAAAAATTGTCCTTTTTTAAAAGCTTGTTCAATTTTCTATAGTCTACGCAAAAACGCCATTCACCTGTTTTCTTTTTTATTAATACGACTGGACTCGCCCAGGGAGAAAAAGATTTTTGAATTATCCCGGCTTCTAACATTTCATCAACCAGTTCTCTAATGATTTCTCTCTCTTTATGCAAAACGCGTTACGGGGGTTGGTGAGTTGGACTGGCATCTCCAGTGTCAATTTGATGTTCACATATATTGGTACGCCCCAGATCAAAATTATTATCGCAAATATGTCCCTATATTCATTAAGCAAACCTGATAATTGCTCGTTTTGTTGCTTAGATAGCCTTGATTGTACGTTATTAATGGTATTCGCGGTAAGACATTGTTTACTTTTATTATCAACTGTATCTCTAAATGGCTTAGTGTCTATTTTCACTAAAGTTCCTAATTTCGTGTCTTTCTCCAACTTAATTTCTTTGTTACTCATATTTGAAATAAAAATATGAGGATCATCAAAATCTATCATTTCCACAATTTTTACAAACGCTGATGCAAATAAATTCTGATTTGGTTCAAAATAACACTGTCGCGCATTTTTTATTGAATACCGTATTTAATTGAATTTTTTTGTGTTGTCAAAGGCGCTAATGAAGTATTATTGTTTACCAAACCATTTTCACTAATGCATCCTTGCTCTGGAAAAATTGGTCATAGCCTCGCTTGCATTGTTGAAATCACAAATTTCTTCTTTGTTGTTAACTTTAAAAGTAACACTGTTATTTTTAAATTGTATGCATGCACGATATTTATTGCAAAACTCGTTACCGAGAATTACTGGCATACTTAAATCTTTAGCAACATTAAACGTATGTTCGAATTGTTGCGCTTGCAATGTGAAGGTTATACAAACGTGACATATTATCCATAAATAACTTTTTCCTGCAGTCTTAACGTGAATATATTTGGTTCGCACTATATCGTGTTTATTTGGTACACATTTTTCATCTATTAAACTAATACCTGCTGCTGTATCAATTATGAAATTTACATCTTTGTTCGCGATTTGTCCTTTTAACGTTATAGCTCCTTGTCCCAAGCTTAGGCAGCTACTAATTTGGTACGTTCTATTCTTAGCTAATCGTTTTCTAACCCTACAATGAATTTTCTTATATCCTGGCTTTTGACAAAAGTAACAATAAATTAATTTACTATTACGAAGCGTACAAAATCTCTTACTATAACATTTAAAATTTGCACCACGTCTAACATAATTGTGCAGCGATGCTATCTTTCCTAGTTTTTTGACCAACACTTTACTGCATAGTGCCCTGGTTTGTGACACTTATAACAAATCACTCTACCCAACTCTACCATTTGGCGTACGAGTGTTATAATTTTGAGCGGGCTTAAAATTAGAATACTGGTTTCCTACCTTATTCCTCAACTTCGATTCTAGGACGTGTACCTGTTGCTGCAGACCTTTGATTTCCTCGTCGTTCTGTTGGTTCCTTTGGTCGTTGTGTCCGCTAGCTGTGGCTTGCTCCAATAGAAATTGAGAATTTTCTATTTTTCGCAAATTCTTTCGGAGGGCCTTCACTGTGTTGTTTTCCATTAAACTGATCTTCTCAATCAGCTTCGGCTGCAGACCACGTACAACGAAACGCACCTTCTCCTCTTCGTCCATCTCTGGATTGACGTCATGACAGCATCTTAGGTCCTTAGGACCTCGTGGAAGTAGTTCCATATTTCTTCGCCTGGTTTCTGCATCCTGGTAGCAAGACGGTAGTGAAACTGCTCTACTTGGGCTGCATCCCTGAATGTTGATTGAAGGCTCCGTGATAATGTCTTCAAAAACTGCGATTGAATTTTCTACAGTTTCAAACCAATTTAGCGCCGCCCCCTCTAGATAGCACGGCAACTGGACCAATTTGTCGCTTCTGACCAGCGATTAGCTCTCGCTGATCTACGATAATTTTTGATAAAATTATCTACATCCTCACGTGCTGTTCCGCTAAACTTGATCGGCTTAATTACAGGAACCATCTCTTCTTCTGGATCGCTCTCTACGTCGGACATTGTGGCTTGATTGGGTTCTTCTTCCGTTGTCGATGAAGTTAATTTTGAACCGCTTCTAGTATTTACCATCAGGATAACGGCGTCTCCACCATTGTGACATTATGGAATGTGGCTACCCCTTTGTGGATAGCCACATTATGTCTTTGCATCTCTTATGGGGCTGTAGCGGAGATGGTAGCTTCCCCGAGGGGATAAATACGCTTCACAACTGTTTACATAATCAATTTATTTTCTGTACTTTACACTGGTATGGTTCTTAATAACTGCTTAATAACTAACTGTATACAAAATGGTTTCAATCCTTTATAGTGGTTCTCCAAGGTATTGGGATGTAGCCGACCTTCCTGGTGTCGACTTGTTTGTTGTTTTAGCGTTGCACACTCCTAGAACAAGGTTCCAAAAACACAAACTAACCTCGCGACTGATTATGTTTAATGCTCCGGATACCCTATGTGACAATAAGTTATAATAATAATAATAATCTACTCCTTAACATCCCCCAACAGCTTTCGCCACTATGGGGGCATCGGCAGGCTCGTATTATCATTATTATGGCCCACGTCTGTGCGGGCCATAATAATGATAATTCGGGCCTGCCGATGCCCCCGTAGTGGCGAAAGCTGTTTAGGGATGTTAAGGTGTGGACTATTATTATTATTACTATTTTATCATATTTAACAAAAAATAAAATAAAAAGAGATAGCAAAAATTATAATAATTTTAAAGTCTTTGCTAAACATGAAAATAAAAAGAATTAATTAGGTGTTATATGTAATTCATTAACTCACACCTTTTCCATGATTGCACATTCCCGAATTATATCTTACATAAAAACAAACAAAAAATAAAAAAAGTAAAAAATTAAAATGATTTGTAATTCGTTGCGGCAGTTCAAAACACGAAAAAAAAAATAAAGTTGGCTTTTTATTTAATTTATTAACTCACACCTTTTCCATGATTGCCAATTCCCGAATAATAACATTTTTAAAAACCAACAAAAAATAATAAAAATATCAAAAAATTAAAATAATTTTAATGCCTTTGCGGCAGTTCATAACATCAAATAAAAAAATAGGTGTTTTCTTTAATTCATTAACCCACAACTTTTCCATGACTGCACATTCCGGAATTTAAAAATTTAAAAAAATTGGCCCACCCTAATGCACAAGACATATGTTTAATACAATCAGAATACTCGAATAGAAATTTAGTTTATTAAATGTTTCTTTTTTTCTGGTAGTGTTTTTGTTTTCATAGCAAATTTAATATTGCCCGTTTGTATTATTCTCTGTCAAATTTGTAAATATTTTTGTATGCAATTTTTCTGGAGTCGGAGTCGGGCCACGAAAAATATCTGGAGTCGGAGTCGAGAATTTTTTACCAACTCCGCAGCCCTGCCTGAAACTATTAAAATATGCGATTCAACATTCAACCTACGAGGTGGTATAGTATTCGATAACCCAGTTTGTAGTACTTCCGTTGGGAACTACAAAGCTTATTGTCGACGTGGAGGAGCTAAATGGGAATTGCACGATGGTTTGAAGAATACCATTATAAATGTCACCGCTGCGAAATCAGGTGAAATTCATCTCTTATTTTATTCTCAGACACAGGAAGAAATGTATGTAGGACTGTAGATTCCTCGGCATTGGTTCAACCAAAATGTACTCATTTAACTTTTAAATTATAAAACAACGCTACTGTACGCTACTACTATATTTACCATTTGTTGATCATGTATCACTGTTGGTTTATTTCTATTAGCAACACATTTTTCATCAAATCATTAACGTTACAACACTAATAAATACTAAAACACATAAATAATTTATTTAACAAAAAGACAAACTTCTATCTAAACTACAATAAAAAGTAGAAAATGTCAAATACAGAAACCACACTATTTTCTGTACAGCAGCAACTGACGGGGTTAGGTTCTAACCTTTGAACCCCGTAGCTGGGAAAGAATTCCAAAAGCATGGAGGAGGATTGAGGTGGAAGGACTTGACGGGTTTTATATTATCTCTATCATGATACACGACGATGATTATGATGACCTACGTGGTTGGCAGAAATTCAAAACTAAAGCGATTTAAAAAATTCCTGAGCATGGTCGAAATTGCGAATATCCAATCTTTTGCTACGATATCTCCCAATTAAGTATTTCAAAGGTAACCGTCTAAATCACTTTATCGGCTGTAAGTCAAAATTGGATCGGATTTTGAAAATTCCAAATTTTGTCAATCAAGTTTATTCGATTGCGGAAAGTATATTCAATATTCAACCGCTTACTATGATAAATCGCAGTTACGTGTTTCAATGGTATGTAACCATCAAAAACACTTTGGCGGTTGTAATTCAAAATAAGTAGTGGTTTTGAAAATATTCGAAAATATGGTCAGTCAAGGTCATTCGACTAGAGAAAATAGTCAAACGTTAAAATTGCGAATATTCGACCATTAACTATTATAAATCGCAACATATTTTAATTAAAGTCATCGGAAAAATTACTGTGTCGGCTGTAATTCAAAATTGGCAGCGATTTTAAAAATTCCAAAATATGGCCACAATCATGGTTATTCGATTACAGAAAATACTCAAAAGTAAAAATTGCGGAAAATCAAGTATTACAAGCACGAATTGCATATTAAAACTAAGCATGGGCGGAGACTTGGGGTGTCAATATTGTGACATTAACAGAAGTGGTTACCCCTTGGGTGGATAACCACCCCTTTCTTTCCCCGAAGGGATAAGGACTCCTCACAGCGGTTATACAATTGATTTATTTGCTGTACGTTACAATGGTATGGTTCTTCATAGCTAGATGCTAACTTTATAACTAACTCAATACAAAAATCTTCCATCCTTTATAGTGGGTCTCGAAGGTGAAATATTCGAATGTCGTTCTGTGGCATAGTTTCTGTGTTTGTTGTTATTTCTGTTTCTTAATACACATCCCCTGGCCATGGCACATGTACAAGAATTCCAAGCTGACCTTAATAATTGATTATGTTATGCCTCTAAACGCTCAACGTTACACTTCCCTGTGCACAAAAAAAAACATCGCCGACGATGTAGGCAAACATGGTATGGTTTGAGTTACGTCCTTAGCCACTGACCAATTCGAACACCGAACACCTCTACCTTTTGACTTCTAAAACACACAATAACAAATAAACAGTACATGTACTATCGTGGCCATATATTATGTCCCCTCTTTTGACGTCCATTTTCTCGCTAGGGGCGAAAAAATTCGAAAAAATTCTGATGGTGTCCTTGATTAATATACTACATACAACACATAAAAATTACAAACCTGTATATGTTTTCTCGATTTTTTCAGATAAGAAGAATTGGCGCTGTTTCTGGCCCCGGCCCCGTAAATTTCATTCGTTTAACTTTAGCAATTAAGTACTCCGGAAATAATCCATAGATTTCAACGAATTAAAAAGTAAAATCACCTGCGGAATGCTAGCTTTCAATGTGCATTGTTTGTAAAATCATTGGATTAGTGTTTGACCCACAAAAAGCTATATATATATATATATATATTATGCAACGCCAGAAATTCCTTTACTAGAAGAGCTAGGATAATGAAATATAGACTATAGGCCACTAACTCATAGATTTAAAGTTTATAACATAATCATTGTTTATCTTGCATGTTCCCCACAAAAGATCGAGTTGAAGCACCTCATGATTGCTGCAATTGACGCGGCGCTCTTCGGTCTTTGGGGCAAGCGGGGGAAGGGATCAACAGCGACGCTGCCAGTAGTGGGGGATCGCACGTGCATTAGTTACTAGAACAGTGTTTACGGACACAATATAACGATACGGCGATTATGCCTCTCCAAATAAATTTGGATATCCGGCGACAGATTACCGAATTAAAAAATAATGGCAAAATGAGTCAATAAGATATCAAAACCACGAACCACGAACACGGTGTTGGGATTACCATTTAAACTTAATGAGTGATGAAGTTTTTTGATATTTTTAAGTTCTGTACGCTCAGAGCTGACGTTTGTAATATATGTATGTAATATATCAAGAGTTGTATTTATTTTATATTGTTGTGCATGTATTTAAATATTATTAATAAATAAACTCTTTAAATTGTTATAATAGTTTGAATATTTATATAACAAAAACAGGCATACTTTTTAAATATTTTTTGGGTTTATCAAGCAAACTTAATTTAGTAAGCACCACTAATCGGAAAATCTGCTAACTCCATATTATTAGATCTATCCGCTTCTATCAAAATATTGTTTACAACCTTGTTGAATAAAAAATTCAGAAAATAAAAACGCCAATCGATTGTAGAGGTTTCTCTCCTACCGGGTCACATATTATAATCAAAATGATGCAAAAATTAAGAATTTAATTGTTAGTTAAAATTACTACCTTGACAAGTTATCGTTCTTTTTGTGTATTGACAGGGCCGCGTTTACCAGTAGGCAAAATACGCACGTGCCTAGAACCCGGCGAAAGAAGGGCCCGTAAGCGCCCCCCTCTACCTAAATAAAATAGGGGCTAGGGCCCACAAATTCTCAAATTATATTCGTATATAACAAAAATAACACTTTATACCAATAGTAATAACATAGCAACTCAAATTTGCGTTCAGAAATGGGTCCGGACGTCGACGCTAAATGTTTAAAAATTTAGTTTAACATAAATAACTTTAGCTTTCATAAAAACTAATTGGACATGATAGAATTTTTGAAGTCGTGTCAGATGTACACTTGAACCTTGAAAATTGAAGCTTTGTAGAAATTATGTGACATCGTGAATTTTGAATATGACACGTAGCAATTTTGACCGCTTGTTTACAAGCAATGACAGAATACTTCCCTTAGTCACTGATTACACTCCATTCCAATCATTCCAAGTTCCAGGATTCGAGATTAAATTTCAGCCTACCTAAAGAATGCAGTACTAAAAAAACGAGATTGGTTGATATTGGTTTATAGTTTTATACCTACATTAAAAAAAATTAAAATGTGACGATAAGAGATTGTTGGTTAAAATATAAAGAAAACTATCGTAATATGTTTTTTCTAGAGACACAAAAATACTCGAAGAATGTCGAGTATTCTCAAAACCGCATCGAAATATAGAAACACGCTTGAGTAGGTAAGAGATCGGTTCTGCCGCGCATGCGCGAACTTTTGGCGCCAAACGCATGTGCGAACTTTTGGCGCCAAATTTGAATCGGCGCATGGCGGGAGATTTTAAATTTCAAGATGGGCGACTTCCGGAAGACGACCATTTTGAAAACGTCAGACCGGAAGTCGGTCATTTTGGCGGGAAAATTTGAAATTTCGAGATGGTCGAACCGGAAGTAGGCCATTTTGAATCCTTTGCTAAAGACCTGTTTAAACTTGCTTAAGCGTACTACGTCACCCGCTTTAAATTTACTCTTGCCTACGATTTTAACGTGATTGTAGACTGTTTGAAGAAGTTCCCCCTTCGCTTGTGTTGAATTAACATCTATCGGTTTTTTCTTAGTTGTTCTATGTTTAGTATTATTATACGTTGAAGTAACAGATCGTAGTAGAGTATACCATTTGTAATTTCCGTATAAGGTAAATAATTTGAATAACTTTTGTTTTATGGTCCTAATTACGCGTTCAACAATCGCGGCCTTCGTTACGCTGAACGTGGAATAATGGTTGATTGAATTCTTTTTCATTAACGACGTAAATTGTTTATTGTAGAATTATTTTCCATTGTCGGTTTTGTAAATTCCTTGGAACAAGTTGTTTCAATATTAACCCCATGGCACGTGACACTTCACCTGCAGACTTATTTTTTACTGGTTCCATCCATACAAATTTAGGAAAACAGTCGATTACAATCAATGAATTGTAATGTATGAATTTAAATCCCTTATTAAAATGAGAATATGATAAAATATAAATAAAACAATGGAAGGTAGCTGAGAGTATAGTGCATTGCATTTCTTACATATATGAACACCATACGATGATGTTTGAACGTCACACTGATTTATATTATTACGTAAATCTTATTAATCTTAAGTTATTTATATAAATGTTATCGGCTGAGGAGACGTTGATAGTGGCGTCTTCGTCGGTCTGTAGTGGAGTCTTCGCTACTATTTCAAAAGATTACTTCAGCCTCTCTCAATGCTTCAACAATAGACGCTATTTGGTTATTATAAGAATTGCCCCCAGCAACTGCTTGTGAGGTAATCAATAGCCTTAAACGATCTACCAACTCGTTGATGTCCCATTCCATGTTCTTATTAATGTTCGAATATGCTCGATGTACCCGGTTTGTCCCTGACTCATCCTCTTCACATTCATAAGGGGTTATTGTTTTATCATCATCATCTTTAACTATGGTTATTTCAGAATGTTTGTTTCTAATATGGCGTTTAAAATTATCTAAGCGTGTAAATTTTTCTTCGCACCGATCGCATTATGATGACTCTTGGGCCTGACTCGAGTCTTGTTGTCTGTAGACTCATACATTTTAATAACTAATGATGCTCGAATAATTGTACCCCTCCATATTTATATATGCTTATAGACTAGGATGGGTTTTGATGTTAAGAGAAGTATTATAGATGTTAAGGAGGCGGGCAGGGGGCAATTGGAGGGGGAGAGGCGCTAATGGGAGGGGGCGAGGCGTTAATGGGAAGGAGAAGGATGATATTGGGAAGGGGGAAGGCACGTTAAATTGAGCTGGAACTCTCATTGCTTTTCGATATGTATCATACAATTTTGGACATTTGTGTTTACAATTTGTCATAAATGGTGAAATTTGAAATTTCGAGATGGTCGAACCGGAAGTAGGCCATTTTGAACCGGAAGTCGGCCATTTTGAACCGGAAGTCGGGCATTTTTAACCGGAAGTCGGCCATTTTGGCCGTCACGAGCCCAAGTCGCCACTCCCGCGACCCCAAACCTAACACCGGCGCGCCGGTGCGAAGTTAGCCTCGGGCGTATCGCGCCGAAGTCGGTCACCTCCAGCCTAGCACCGGCGCACCGGTGCGAAGATAGCCCCGGAAGTGAAAAAGGTGTCACCTCGAATTCAGGTCGGCCATTTTGAATCGGAAGTAGGCCATTTTTAACCGGAAGGCGACCATTTTGAACCGTACCTGCTTGGACTTACCGACTGAGTTTCCAGCGCCATCTCTACGTCGGTAGCTCAACAATTGTCAAACCACGGTTTAATTTAAATTTATGCGTTTAAAAATCCCTCGCGCTAACGGTGTGTCGGTAGCCATCTTGTGCACCATCTTCTTATTTTAAATGGTCGGACGTTATATTTTTAAACGATGCCGCCTTCTTGTTTTAAATGGGGTTTGAGCGGTCATCTTTGAACACCATCTTCTTATTTTAAAATGTCAGCCCCGATGTCACCGAACCCCAGGTCGGCCATTTTGAACCGGAAGTCGGCCATTTTGGCCGTAACGAGCCCAAATCGGCCATTTTGAACTTGGAAATCGGCCATTTTGGACCAGCAGTCCGCCATCTTGGACACAGCAACCGGATTGCGCTCGGTCGCCCGTGTACCGGCGCACCGGTGCGAACTTAGCCCTGGAAGTGAAAAGGGTCATCCGATTTCAGGTCAGCCATTTTGAACCGGAAGTCGGCCATTTTGAACTGGAAGTCGGCCATTTGGAACCGGAAGTAGGCCATTTGGAACCGGAAGTAGGCCATTTTGAACCGGAAGTCGGCCATTTTGAACCGGAAGTCGGCCATTTTGAACCGGAAGTCGGCAATTTGTTACCGGAAGTCGGCCATTTTGGCCGTAACGAGCTCAAGTCGGCCATTTTGAAAACCGGAAGTCGGCCATTTTGCACCGGAAGTCGGCCATTGTTAACCGGAATTCGGCCATTTTAGCCGTAACGAGCCCAAGTCGGTCATTTTGTACTTGGAAATCGGCCATTTTGGACCAGCAGTCTGCCACCTTGGACACTGCGACCGGGTTGCGCTCGGTCGCCTGTGTACCGGCATGCCAGGTCGGCCATTTTGAAACCGGAAGTAGGCCATTTTGAACCGGGTCGAAGTCGAAGTCGAAATACATACCAACAGCTCTGGCGTGAGAGGCGTTTGAAAACTACCAGATAGCTATATACATACCAACAGATCGAAAACCATCAAGCCTAATGGAGACATAATTAAACGATTTAGATTTATGCTTCACCATTTATGACAAATTGTAAACACAAATGTCCAAAATTGTATGATACATATCGAAAAGCAATGAGAGTTCCAGCTCAATTTAACGTGCCTTCCCCCCTCCCAATATCATCCTTCTCCTTCCCATTAACGCCTCGCCCCCTCCCATTAGCGCCTCTCCCCCTCCAATTGCCCCCTGCCCGCCTCCTTAACATCTATAATACTTCTCTTAACATCAAAACCCATCCTAGTCTATAAGCATATATAAATATGGAGGGGTACAATTATTCGAGCATCATTAGTTATTAAAATGTATGAGTCTACAGACAACAAGACTCGAGTCAGGCCCAAGAGTCATCATAATGCGATCGGTGCGAAGAAAAATTTACACGCTTAGATAATTTTAAACGCCATATTAGAAACAAACATTCTGAAATAACCATAGTTAAAGATGATGATGATAAAACAATAACCCCTTATGAATGTGAAGAGGATGAGTCAGGGACAAACCGGGTACATCGAGCATATTCGAACATTAATAAGAACATGGAATGGGACATCAACGAGTTGGTAGATCGTTTAAGGCTATTGATTACCTCACAAGCAGTTGCTGGGGGCAATTCTTATAATAACCAAATAGCGTCTATTGTTGAAGCATTGAGAGAGGCTGAAGTAATCTTTTGAAATAGTAGCGAAGACTCCACTACAGACCGACGAAGACGCCACTATCAACGTCTCCTCAGCCGATAACATTTATATAAATAACTTAAGATTAATAAGATTTACGTAATAATATAAATCAGTGTGACGTTCAAACATCATCGTATGATGTTCATATATGTAAGAAATGCAATGCACTATACTCTCAGCTACCTTCCATTGTTTTATTTATATTTTATCATATTCTCATTTTAATAAGGGATTTAAATTCATACATTACAATTCATTGATTGTAATCGACTGTTTTCCTAAATTTGTATGGATGGAACCAGTAAAAAATAAGTCTGCAGGTGAAGTGTCACGTGCCATGGGGTTAATATTGAAACAACGTGTTCCAAGGAATTTACAAAACCGACAATGGAAAATAATTCTACAATAAACAATTTACGTCGTTAATGAAAAAGAATTCAATCAACCATTATTCCACGTTCAGCGTAACGAAGGCCGCGATTGTTGAACACGTAATTAGGACCATAAAACAAAAGTTATTCAAATTATTTACCTTATACGGAAATTACAAATGGTATACTCTACTACGATCTGTTACTTCAACGTATAATAATACTAAACATAGAACAACTAAGAAAAAACCGATAGATGTTAATTCAACACAAGCGAAGGGGGAACTTCTTCAAACAGTCTACAATCACGTTAAAATCGTAGGCAAGAGTAAATTTAAAGCGGGTGACGTAGTACGCTTAAGCAAGTTTAAACAGGTCTTTAGCAAAGGATATCTAGCAAATTGGACCACAGAGTTGTTTAAAATCGTAGAAGTTCGAATAACCAATCCAGTAACATATATGCTGGATGATATGAATGGTCAACCAATAAAAGGAGCGTTCTACGAATCAGAATTATTAAAAACGAAATTACCCGATGTGTATCTCGTAGAAAAAGTTTTAAGAAAGAGGGGGAGTAAAGTGTTCGTAAAATGGCTCGGTTTTGATAACACTCATAACACCTGGATCGTAAAATAACATATAATGTAGCGGGAATTATAAGATAAAAAATTTACCGGGTTATCAGTTGATATACGACAGCTGAACGTGATACATGTAAAATGATTATTCCATGGAATTACTGGGCTACCATCGACAAACTATATACAAACTATGAAGAGGCTATTAAGAACGAGAAACGATTCATCAACGAAACACAGTATGGAATGACAAATTTTAAAATTAAAATTGGTTTGAGTACGGCAAGGGGGTTCATACCAACGCTACGAATGCTATCAAATGCTGACGTTAGCAATCATAGTCCTGTGCTTCATTCTGATTGGTTATCGGTGATTCGAGGGCTAAGGGAGTTTTCGAGAGGTACTAGATATGATGACGATATTCTTAGATCACGGAAAATTACAACGGGCGAGGGTGACTTAGTGTTTGAAGAAATGGACCGATCGACATTACCTAGGACCGTGTATAGTCATGATGTTTAGAAGTGTTTCAATTCATCTATGTCCTGAAGACATTAAAGATATTCTTTATCATTGTAATATAGTACATTGTAGATTAGTCATGTTAAAAAACCTCAACTTTGCGTACTATTTTAATAAGCTCATGGTTACATTCGTGAGGAACAAGATAAAAAACCCTTATCGTACGATTAAACGGCTTTGTATAAAAACCCCAAACGAGTTCAATTATGCAGTATTAGATTATGTTAATCTATCTAGTACACTTTAAAAGAATAAACGAGTGAATGTTTCTACTAGTTTATTATTGCCATTCAACGAGATGTATCACAACTCAACGGTTGTCTTGTTAATATTATTATATTTGTTTGTACGAATAGTATGCATTAATAAAATGAATAAATGAATAAAATCATCATGCCTAACAACAGCAGTACCAGCAGCAGCAGTTGCAGCGAGTAAGAACAACAGCGCGTGTGACCTAACCATAGCACATTTCACACACGAAAAGACTTCGAATGAGTTCAGCGAAGAAGAGATAAAAATATTCTCCCTGGAGTATCTTCGGAACCACGTTTCCCCTCATCAATTGCAAAATGCTTGGAGTAAACTACCAAAGAAGTACCTAGAGGATGACGAGTTGAAATCAAAGTTACCCTGTCCTGTTACAAGCATTACAACACACAGAAACAAAAGACGCATTACGACGGGCCACCACCCTCACGCAAAGATTGTCTATCTTGTAAAATAATGAATATGTAGATACTAACTGCTTTATCTCAATAAATGCATTAAACGAATTTCTTGGGTCTAATTTTAACTATGATGCAATCATGTTATGTATTGTATATCCGATGTGTACCGGCAAATAATTAAAACCATTTTTTATAATTAATTTATTTTTATTAAATTTTCAGTAATTTAACAATTAGTAAGAAAAATCTATATTATAACCATCAGTAAGAACATACAATGAAACACCGGTAGTCAGTTTACATGTGTCAAATGGAACTCTAGGCTCATTACAATTATTAACTTCATACGAAATACCATACCGAGATAGTTGTTTCAAACAGTTATCATCGGGTTCATATAACGTTTCCAAATCAAAACAAAATACAATCCTATTGACCCCGCCGAGTTCTTCACATACCTTCATTTCACTTGAATAGTCTTCCGTCACGATTTTAATAATCTCCCAAACCAATTCATCTCGGAATGTGTCCAGATTGTCGACTCGAGGATCATAGGGATTGTCGACTTGACAATAAATGTGGTCTATATTGTAGAAATTCATTCTAGCGTTGGTAATGTTGGTGTTATAATGTGCTATTTAGGACTGAATACATTGGTTAACTAGCAGTTAAATTAAATTTGACTGCAAATCGGCGCGCTCACAGATCATTCCAAGTGGGTATATTTTGCCCCTAGTATTTATCGGTATTGTGAAAAAAAGTAGGAGGTGAATCAAAACTCATAAATAGTTATTATTCTATGAGCAAGTAATGTAAGCAATTTCTCACGAGAACGAAGTTCTCGGTCGAGTGAGAAATTGCCATTACTTGCGAATGGAATACTATACTTTTTCTACGACCATGCAACGAAATTTTATAAATTAATTTTTGTGCATATAGGGACAGCTGTATGTCACTATGACGGTTTACAGGATTTTGACAGATTAAAATTGTTTGGTGCTCCTTGTCACTTAGCGACGTTGTCAATGCCTTGACAATGTCGCTAAGTAGTGTATCAACAATTTGGAAATGAAAAATCCAGAGCTGTGATTGGTTCTAAAGCCGTGAGGAATGAAATATTTCTCACTACTGGCGGGGTATCAGGAGCCAGGAATGAAATATTACTCCTATTGAGGAATGCATTCATTATCATGGCAATTTATAATAAGTAATACTAACCATTCCCCACACACATGACAAATATTTCATTCCTGGCTCACATGTAAATCCCCATTAGTTATGTGGCCAGAAATATTTAGTCTAAATATTTGTTAAGAATGCTCGCTGATAACGTCACACGCGCGCAGCCGATAACAATTCCTAGATAAGAGTCCAATGTAAAACCCCATTAGTTATGTCGCAAGAAATAGTTATTCTAAAGCATTTGTTAAGAATGCTCGCTGCCGATAACTATTCCTAGGTAAGAGTACAATGTAAAACCCCATTAGTTATGTCGCAAGAAATAGTTATTCTAAAGCATTTGTTAAGAATGCTCGCTGCCGATAACTATTCCTAGGTAAGACTACAATGTAAAACCCCATTAGTTATGTCGCAAGAAATAGTTATTCTAAAGCATTTGTTAAGAATGCTCGCTGATAATGTAACACGCGCGCAGCCGATAACAATTCCTAGATACGCTTAGAATGTAAAAAGCCCGTACTTAAACCCATGGAGTCAACCAGAGAGCCACCAAATGCCTACACAATTCTGCAACGATTGCTATGAGTACTTTTGTTTTTGTCAAAACTCAGTCAATTTGCATTATCCAAAAACGACCTTAGATTTACAGTGCTACGAAACATTAGGTGATAGCCCGCTAAATTGTCATTGTAAAAGGCAACAGAAAAAGGTATGTAATTAGTTTCTGTTATATAAGTATTTTAACAGATGTTATGCTTGCTCTAGAAGGAACAAAAAATGGCTTCAGAAACAACCACCACCACAATGTTAGCAGATTTAGATTATTTTCTAATAAGTGAAAATATAATCGCTCCACCACCACCACCACCACCATCGCCAGCAGCAATATCAGCTTCATCAACCATCACCACCACAACGTCAGCAGATTTAGAGGATTTTTCAATAAGTGAAAATGTAATCACTCCACCACCACCACCACCACCATCACCAGCATCAGTATCAGCTTCATCAGCAGCAGTAACAGCAGCAGCAAAAGCTGTAGAGGTCCTAGTATTTTTAGAAGATCTACCAGTAGGTGAAATTTATTGTGGTTGTACACTGGGAAAAACCATGTTCGGAATAGTTATTATGAGACATGAAATGTTAAATATTATACTACCGAGAAAGATATGAGGCGCTGTGTATGATGAGTACATGGCTAGATCCAGAGATGGACAATCCCAGATGAGTTTTATATATAACGGTGTGGATAAACCAAATGTGATAACATTTATGAATTTTTAATAATGTACTATTTTCTAAAAATAAATACTATTAACTGTTAAATTATTCTTTCATTTTCACACATCCTATACACGAACATACAAGTATAACTTTATTCTGCTGAAACAAAATGAAATTAAAACAAGCGTCTCAAACCTTAAAATCAAAAACATTGGAACTGCAGAAAAGGTAGTTAGTCATTTTTATTTATTATGTAAGAAGAATTTAACTGTGGAAAATTTGTTCTAGAAGGAAAATCCATAAGCTAAATATAGAGAAGCTACTAAAAGACATTAAACACAAACTATTAACTAATTGTATTTTATCTATTAAACTTTTAAACTTAAATTAAAATATACTTAAACTACAATTAATTTAATGAAAACCATCAACATTAGATAATATATAATACAATATTAATATATGTATAACCAACACCACCTTACACAATTTTTATTTCAAACTAGAATTAATATAACCCATAACACCTTACAAGGTCGTGCTCACTACAGAAACTATCTAATTTGTTAATGCCTGCGTCGCCTCTCTGTACTCTTTTCTGCAATTTAGTTCCAGGTCCACAAAACTGATAACCGGTAGATGTAGCTCAAACGGAAGATTATTTATGACACTGTTTAAGAGACCTTCTCCCTTGTACGTTATCATTGAGACTAATTACGTTTATATATATAATCGCATTTTATAGGAACGGGTTGAAGTCTGTTAAGGACCAAGTTTTTCTAAATCTTGGAATTCAAATCACGTACAAAGTATCAATAACGTACGCTAAATTCGACATTGACGAAATAGGTCGTATGCTAAGATGACATATGAGAGTAATAAAACAAAAAAAATACATACAAAATCAAATAATAGTTTTTATTACATTTCTATTACTGTTTTAGCTCTACAAATGTAATAAGTTGGACTTTTGACGCCTTCACCACGTTTTTCTCGCCTTTGTAGACCAGCCCTATTGAGGTGTGTGCCTCCAACTCTTCGTCGGTGATTGTTTCTGCTATTCGCCTAGGTAGAAACACCACGCACTCCTCCAGTTCGACAAGAACTGATGGCCATTCGCAGGTCTCAATTCGTTTCGCTCCTTTGATTTGGTACGGCGTATCCAACGTGAGCTCGAACAGCTTCTTCCTCGGTTTTAACTCGCAAAGTCCTAGTGCTGGTAATCTACTGGACATGTTTCTGCTGTTGCTGGTGCGGCTTGTTGCTGTTGGATGTAGTAGTAGTAGAGAACTGAACTTTGTAACAAACCAGTGCCCTATTTATTCTATGGCTTCATGTGGTAGGAGAAATGTCTGTTCTTGATTATATTTTAAGAATGCTCGTTTATAACGTACACACGCGAGCAGCCGATGACAATTCCTAGAAAACGTACAACGTAAAACCCATGAGTTATGTCGCCAGAAATATTTAGTCTAATATATTTGTTATGTAGCAAGAAATAATTATTCTAAAGCATTTGTTAAGAATGCTCGCTGATAACGTAACACGCACGCAGCCGATCACAAGTAGTTCTTGCTTGAATTAATATCTTCCATGAAAATCCAAATTTATAATTATAATGATAACGATTGTACATTGAGGGGGGTAATATGGCTGTATATAGTATCGGTTAGTCTCAGGCGTTTCATCAGGTATCTGCTGTTTTGAACATCCCACTCATTAGGCTCGATGATAACATATAATCATACAAATATACAAAAGAGAAATACATACAATTGTGGACATTTGTGTTTACAATTTCTCATAAATGGTTAAGCATAAATCTAAATTGTTTATTTATGTCTCCATTAGGCTCGATGGTTTTCGATCTGTTGGTATGTATACAGCTATCTGGTAATTTTCAAACGCCTCTCACGCCAGAGCTGTTGGTATGTATACAGCTATCTGGTAGTTTTCAAACGCCTCTCACGCCAGAGCTGTTGGTATGTGTACAGCTATCTGGTAGTGTTCAAACGCCTCTCACACCAGAGCTGTTGGTATGTATACAGTTATCTGGTAGTTTTCAAACGCCTCTCATGCCAGCGCTGTTGGTATGTATCATACAATTGTGGACATTTGTGTTTACAATTTCTCATAAATGGTGAAACATAAATCTAAATCGTTTAATTATGTCTCCATTAGGCTCGATGGTTTTCGATCTGTTGGTATGTATACAGCTATCTGGTAGTTTTCAAACGCCTCTCACGCCAGAGCTGTTGGTATGTGTACAGCTATCTGGTAGTTTTCAAACGCCTCTCACACCAGAGCTGTTGGTATGTATTTCCACTTCGAGTTCGACTTCGACTTCGACATAGAACATAATACTAATATATAACCAACAACATCTTATACAATAATTAGTTATTTTTTTCTTTAACTGAAATAGATTTGCTGAGTTCGGCTTTCCAGTATCCATCTGCCCCATAAATTCGAGATAGTAGTTGATAGTAGTTGCTTGAATTAATATCTTCCATGAAAATCCAAATTTATAATTATAATGATAACGATTGTACATCGAGGGGGGCGATATTACGGCTGTATATAGTATCGGTTAGTCTCAGGTGTTTCATTAGGTATCTGCTGTATTATAAACGAGCATTCTTAAATATAATCAAGAATAGACATTTCTCCTACCACATGAAGCCATAGGGGCATTTCACGCGAACCGGACAACGAAAAAAAAACTGAAGTTTTTAAATTCGTTCATAATCGGCTCAATTGTACGTCTAGAAGATATAAATGTGCATACAGAATATTTTTTTACTGTGAGGTTTCGTTGCCAAGTTGTGGCCATCTAACGAATTGATGTGATGAAAATCCGTATGTTTTGGAAGCAATTATTCAAATTAAACTAATTTTCAGTAAAATATTAAACGTGGTGGTTTATATAGAAAATTTGTTGATCCTTCTAATTATGAAATCAAATTCGAAATAAAATTTTTTTTTCTTATATAAAACCGGAAATAAATTAAATTTCCAATAACTTCGCCACTTAAAAAAAATTTTATTTTGCTCTCATGATGAAGCTTAAAGTGTGTAGATATACACAGAAAGTTTTAAAATGGGATCGCAAATAGTTTAGGAGATACGTGAATGTAAATACATACGTGGTCGTACTGTGCGAGTACTAGGTGTTTGCTGAGCTCGCATTGTTTTCACGAAAACGCATTAAAACGAAATGAACCAACATTGTAAGAATTTTTAGATAATTTTTACTATTTTACCAGGAGAATCAACACTAATTCGTTTTACAGGAAGGCCTTCAGTTGATGGAATAAAGGCGTGCACTTTTGTAAGCCTTTTCAAGCATTTTGCAAATGAGCCGCCATTTCGGTAACTTCGTCAAAATAGTTAAAGAATAAATTAAAGTAGAGAAAAGTTTGAAAAATTTATGCCTATGACATTTTCTAGTAAAATTAATAGCAAATTCTATTTGATCGAGATAGGTCGCATCTGCATTGATATAAACTACATATAAACTACAGTAGCCAGGATTTTACAAATATTTTTTTGTGCTGTCACACTCGAAAACAGTTGATTTCATCAGAGATTGGAGAACTGCCATGGAACCAGTGGCGTGCGGTCCATACGTGCAGAGCGTGCAGTGCACACCCTAAGATTTAGGAGAAGAGAAACAAAAAAAAATTAAAATAGTCCAGTTAAAGGATGATAAAATATTATGTATTTGTATACCTACATATTAAGTAATATTTTTTAATAATAATAATTTATATAATAATAATGTAATTTATACTACATGGAGTAATACCTCCGGTGCGGTTCTCGCCGGTGCACCTGTCCGGTCCAATAGCCCATGTAATTGCTACATACAAGTGCGGAGTGCTCCCGTCCCGTCACACGCCTGTGCGACTACTGCCATCTCAATGCAGCGACTGCCACTCTGGGTTAAAATCAGCGAATTCAAGAAGAACTGCTGTTTTATAAGTATGTAAATAATAAATTCAGAATTGCTTTTGGGGATAGCAGCCAAACGGAAGGGGAATTAAAACAACACGCTCATTTGTTCAATCCCTAAGCTTTCGGCAAAGATTTTTGCCTTCTTCAGAGGGTACGCTATAATAACAAAACTATTAAAATTCATCCAGTAACAACAAACCACCTACTTACAACGAGATGCGAGTGGTCAGCTACAGGACGGTATGACATTACATAAAAAAATTTCAAGGACAGCTACTTCTATTTGTCTATTAACAAAAAACTACCTACAAATACATTAAGATAAGCAGTCAAAATATTAAAATACATAAAAACTCTAAAGGTTACCTGGTTTATATAAGGTCCAACTAACCACTGAATAAAAACAATGAAACTAACAAACAAACACAGGAATTCCAGTAACAAAGCACAAGCGCAACAATTCACGTTATCGATGATCAGAGTCCGTGAGGTTGTCAGATCATTTCAACTATCCACATATAAACAAATCAAGCGATGGAAACTGCAATACCGGTCAACATAATCACATGTCCGAAAGCGCTGTGTGGGTGGCATAACCAATAGGCACTATAAGTTTAAAATTCAAAAGAATACCGGGTCCAGTGTATGGTCTCCCACACGGTCTTTATGAATTTGCAGCAGATAACTATACGTGGAGCTAACACCCTGAATATCAGTCCGAAAGTTCACAGAACGTTCATCCTCCCGCACATGCAACATCTCCAAAAACAACCGCCTCTTATAGTGTGGTTCAGTATCCAACACCGACGTTCTCGCGAAATCAAATCTGTGACCCATCTCCAAGTAATGTGCCACCAGTGCGCTTTTTCCATCTCTGTGGTTATTACAATCCAGTGTATGCTGTTGTATTCTGGTCTTAAGGTATTGCGAAGTCATCTCTATATAGACCCCATTGCACCTCCCACAGGGTATCTTATAGATAACGTTAGCTTGTTGTAGAAGGGGTACACTGTCTTTCAGCCTGGAGAACAAGACCGCAGAGGGTTTACTATTATACCCAGCCACACACACATCCAGGTTACGCACCACTCTAATCACCTTCTCCGTGAGGCCCGGGATGTAGGGAAACCGGACGTATGTTTTCTGTTGCCCAACCAATGGTACTGTTCCAGGATGCGTGAGGGAGGTATTCTGTAAAGAAGGTGGATGCGCCGAAGAGTTGTAGATAATACGCCTCAGCATAGTCCTTGGGTAACCATTATTAGTGAAGACATCATACAACCTACTTAGATTTTCCTTGTGGAACACAGTATGTGATACCCTCATTACTCTATCTCGCATAGCTCTGACTGTGTTGATTTTCTGATGCAGTGGGTGGTTAGAAAAAAGTTAATGAAACGGCCGGTATATGTTGGTTTTGTATACCAATTCAAGAGTATTGACTGATCGCCCCGTCTAATCACCAACGCATCCAAAAACGGAACTGCACCATCAGTCTCAGTCTGAACCGTGAACTGCAAGCGGTGGTCAAAGGAATTCAGCCTGTCCAACGTACCGTCCACCTCAGTGGCTGGCACCGCGCAAATGAGATCATCTACATACTTAGAAACAAATGGAAGCTCGTAGGGAAGCTGAGGCAGAATCACGTCAAGCAGCCTATCCATTATCAACGTCGCAACTATCGGGCTCAACGGGCTACCCATCGGTGTCCCACGCTCCTGTCGATAGTAAGCATCTTTAAATGAAAAAGTTGTAGACTCAAACAAAAACTCAATCGCTCCGATCAGTGACTGCTGTGGTATCTCAGTATGTATCGATACGCTTGCCCACTCTTCTCTCACCACATCCAAGACCAACTCCACTGGTATGTTAGTGAACAGTGAGTAGTGACACGGCGTCGAAGGAGACCAGGACGAAACCCGGTGGCAACACTCGGTCCTTCATTTCTGCAGCAAAAGTGAAAACATCAGCAACATTATAGGTGGTTCGATTAGCCAGAGAACTTTCCAATATGGCCGCTACATACTTTGACAGGTTATAGGTTGGAGAGCCGACAAAGGAGACTATAGGACGCAAAGGACATTCAGGTTTGTGTACCTTCGGGAGGCCATAATACTTCGGAATTATTCCATTGCTACAAGACAACTTCCGATAAGTGTGATAATCAATGTATTTGTTGTCCAACCATTCTTTACAGATTTTATTGCCCTTTCTCTGTATGGACCTGGTGGGGTCCTTGTCCAAGATATTATAAGTGAACCCATCTGACAAAAGCATGTTGGATTTACTGATGTACTCTGATGTGTCCATAGCGACTGTGATTTGACCCTTGTCAGCCGGCAAGATCAGTATCGGATCCTCTCGGTCCTGAGCGAGGAACTTTTTTGTGTCAGCATGTAGACGGTCTATAAATGATGTGGTGTTCATCTCCCTATCGTTATGCAACAGATGGTTAGTGATTATGTTAGTGAGTTGTGATCTTATTATGTTAGCAGTGTCCGATGGTGTTTTATCAACTATTTGTTCGACATCTGACAGAAGCCTTGGAATGGAAATATCTTTTTTATTAGGGCGAAATCCAAACTTTGGCCCCAGCGATAGGAAATTACGTACAGCGGAAGGAAACGTGACACTCGACCTATTTATGAACCAGCCATCATTGTTATGTGCTATGCTACTGAACTGTGCGGTCCTACCCAACAGATTATTGAATTTATTTACATTGACTTTTCTTATCCTACTAAACTCTTTATTAAAAATTAATTTTACTCTCTGTTTGAATTCGGTTATGACATGCCTCGGCAATTGTGTGTTTAAACTGTTTTCAATGTTACAAATTGACTCATTCATTGACTTTATATCATAATATGTTATTGAAATCTCAAAATTTAGAATCCTAGTGCCTAACCTATCATTAAACTCCTTTACCTTTCTTGTGATCCGTCCTCTTGATCCATCCAGAAGTGCAAACAAAGATTTTGAGTTTTTCTGAATGTGTGCGGGTATGAGAGTTGTTTTTATTCAGTGGTTAGTCGGACCTTATATAAACGAAAACCAGGTAACATTTAGAGTTTTTATGTATTTTAATATTTTGACTGCTTATCTTAATGTATTTGTAGGTCGTTTTTTGTTAATAGACAAATAGAAGTAGCTGTCCTTGAAATTTTTTTATGTAATGTCATACCGTCCTGTAGCTGCCCACTCGCATCTCGTTGTAAGTAGGTGGTTTGTTGTTACTGGATGAATTTTAATAGTTTTGTTATTATAGCGTACCCTCTGAAGAAGGCAAAAATCTTTGCCGAAAGCTTAGGGATTGAACAAATGAGCGTGTTGTTTTAATTCCCCTTCCGTTTGGCTGCTATCCCCAAAAGCAATTCTGAATTTATCAATAACTACAGCCGAGAATACATTTTTATATGTAAATAATGTATGAACTATCGCCAACTCTGTCATTCAAAAGATAAAACTATATTCTAGAGACTGAATACAGAAAATACTAATTTATTTAACCCGGTCTGCGAACTTTACAACCAACCGATGCACATAGTTGTGCGAGGTACCTACTACGGAACCGTATCGCTCACGCGTGCAGCGGCTAGTGGACACCGCTCTCTCGTATTAAAGAGTGAAGCCAACATAGCACAGACTAAGCAGACACCGCAATGAGATAGGGAAAGTGTCCCTCTACCCGGCCTATGCGCTATTTCATGTTAGTTTATAGGATATTCCAATAAGACCTTCCTTGTCTTCTGCAGTGGGACACGGCGCCAGAGGCGCTGTTGTTTAACAGGGTTCTATACCTAATCTACTGCATGTTACAAAAGAATTCTATAGATGGCGTTGCGTCAAATGTACGAAGTTGGTAGTGCATCAATCGGTGGTTGTGTATCCCCCATTTTCAATTCACATGACGTCTACCAACAAGTGCGCAAAATGTTTTGTATAGTGTGTGGGAATTCTGAAGAGGAAGTAGAGAAACTCTTTTGTTTTCCAAGACAACTTGAGCGGTGAGTACATTTTACTAAAATTATTATGTTATCAGAAAGTTTTAACCATAGTAAGCACCGACATAGCTATCATAGAAACGACACACCTTTTAAATTGTAGAGTGAAGGTTTAACAAACTATCGATGTGTTCACATCATAATTATTACTTTTGATGTAATTATCACATATTTACATTTACGCAGAAACTATATACTTCATTGTGTTCGCAAAGTCCTACATAAATACACGTATAGCATTTTGTTTTTTACATATCAAAAGATCTAAAGAGCTAAAATTTTGATTTAAATTTCGAAGTTAAGTTCGAGCCGTGGCAATAATGTTCAATACATTTTGAAACCGATGGTACCTGTTTGCATAAATAACTAAAATTAATATTAACAGGTTGACTATCAACTACGAGATAACTCGTAGGATTTCTATTGAAATATCTCCTAACTGGCAGTCAACGTGTTAATAAATAACTGTATAAGTCGATATATGTAATTTTATTTTCAATACCTTTGCATTGGGGTTTAGTTGACACACAAAAACTTCACAGCAATTTTAAATAAATTTTTACTCAATTCCTTCAGTTTTCAGAACATCTATTAAAAAAGGTTATCAATTGCATTATCATGACCACTATCTTTCCCCTATCTGTTGTAAAAAATTTGTTAGACCCATATTCTTACTAATATATTTATTTAAAATTTAGATCCAATCAATGGCAAGTTAATATGGGAATGGTACCCCGGGGAGTCTTAACAAGCAAGATACGAATTTGTAACAAACATTTTTCCGGAGATAGTTTCGTCCCAAAAATGTTTTCTCTGACATTAAGAAAAGATGCAACACCGACCATTCGTGTTCTTCATCAAGAAACTATAAGCGAATCAATTGCAAATGTAAGTTACTTATTATAGCTACATAATTTCCAGTGTTTTAATACATATTTGTGTTTTACAGAATCCAACCGGCGAAGAACAAGATACGGATATGGAAGTGCAATCTGAAAGTGGAGAGTTGCGTATGCAAGCTGCTAGTTGCTCTAGCTGTGTGCAAAAGGATGCCTCTCAGCTGAAGAGACTAGGTGAAGAACACACACCTCCCGTAGAAACACCTTGTTCTAGTAAAGTTCCAATACAATCGGAAATACGGACGCCGGAAGTACAACAAAAGCAAGTATTGAGCAATCAGTCTGCCACTTCACGGGAACAATACCTACATAGAACATTAAAAGGCAAGATCAGTCAACTCAAAAAGTTACAGAAGAAGAGCAAATTAAGAAGAAAGTCTTGCAGTAAATTATTTTCAAAGTCCGGAGAAGTAGAAGTTATGCAAACAATAATGAAGAACCTCTCAAAAACAAGTGTCACCTTTATTCTTGGACAAATTAGATGTGGGAAAAAATTGCCTCATGGTAGAAGATGGACAGATGACGAAAAAATATTGGCCCTCGCCCTCTACAAACGAAGCCCTAAATGTTACGCCTTACTCGAGAAAATGACAGCTTTGCCCACGAGAGATACATTACTTCGTTTATTGAGAAAGATTCCATTCGAAGTGGGAATCAACAAACATATTTTGAAGCATCTAGGAGAATGTATGGGATCATACAAAGAAACAGAACGATACTGCACGCTGACGTTTGATGAAATATCCATTCGTGAACATATGCAATATAACAAGAGCAAGGACTGCATTGAAGGTGTCGAGGATCTAGGAAATGGCGAAAGAACGGATTTATTGGCAAGATACGCGCTGGTGTTTATGATCCAAGGCATCTCAAAACCGTGGAAGCAGCCGATAGCATATTATTTCACCCGAAATGGTATTTCATCAGAAAAATTGAGCAGAATCGTAAGAGACATTATTGTAACACTCCATCAATATAATATTCCTGTGATAGCGACAGTGTGTGACATGGGAACAGCCAACGTAAAGGCTTTGGGGAAAATGGGATCGGACTGTACCAATCCATACATTGTCATCGATAGCAACCAAATTTATACTATATATGACGTACCGCACTTATTAAAGTGTACAAGAAATCTGTTTAGAAAGCACAATATTTTGCTGCCTACTATCAGTGTGGACGAATCCGAGCAGATCATGGAGGCCAGATGGGCAGATATTGTGACTGCTGTTGATAGCGACAGAAAAAGACGCCTGATTTTTAGGATGCTTCACAAAATCAAAGATCATTTCTTAGTACCTTTACGCCAATCAGCAATGAAAGTGGATGCGGCAGCAAAGACATTGAGTCGATCAACATCAATTGTTATCGATACTTTAGTGATGCATGGTAAGATTGTTAAAATGTTGTTAAATATTAGTCCAATAATATTCATTTAATTTCTTTAATAGATCAATTGCCCTCCAGAGCCTTGGCTACTGCAACTTTCGTGAATGATGTTGACCAACTGTTCGATAGTCTCAACGGACGAGTATATTTTATGAAGCATATTTTAATTGACTAATAAATACAACATTTTAATTACTTTTATTTTTACTTTATCATACGCAGTACGTAAAGTATTGTAATCGTACCGAAAAAAAAATTTGAGATTTTTGCGGAAATAGGTCTTTATGGGTCCCCTCAACATTTTTGACCAAGGTCCAAAAAAATGTCTGTGTGTGTGTGTGTGTGTATGTATGTCTGTGTGTGTGTAAACGATTTTTGTGGCGACGATTCCGGAGAAACTACTAAAGGTATCGCGACGAAAGTTCATATTTAGAAGTTTTATGACCAAACTTAGAGCTGAAAAGCTTTTGGTTCAAAAGGGTCCAAAGGAACCGGCTATTTACTCTTAGCATTTTTCAACGATTTTGCAAATGAGCCGTCATTTCTGTAATTTCATCAAAATAGATAAATAATAAATTAAAGTAGAGGAAATTTTGTATAATTTATGTCTATAACATTTAATGGTAAAATTAATAGTTTAGCTGCAGGAGCAAATTCAATTTGATCGAAATCGTGTCTACATTAATACTAGTGGACCTATAGACCGCCTATTGGGTAGATCAGTGAATCGGTACATCGCAGGAATCGATAGACCGCATATACACTACGACTACAGCCTTTAAAAAATACTTTTTTCCAAAACCAAACTTTGAAGTTGTTACCTATAAAGTTGTTTCTATGGACTCATATATAAAACAAAAATGGTTCAATTAAAAAAAAATTAGTCTCCTGCAATTGAAAACAAAATTTATAATTTGTCGCAATAAATTTGATTTTTTTTTTGTTGCGTTTTCTTTTCAAGTTGAATAATTTTAACAATACGTATGGTGTGAAACAAAAGTATAAAAATATAGTAGGTATTCTAATGCAACGTACTTAAATTGCATAAAATTTAGTAATTTTAACAAATTTAGCTTACTTTCATAATTATTTGATTATATAATCAATGCAAATTACGATGACAAATCTAACAATTGTTTTTTTTTTTCAAGTGGTAAACATGATCTTAATAATAATGTAAAAATATTTTAGACCACTTGTGGACGACTCAGATTGCTTTCAATTGGTCAAAATTTGTTGGTGGTATACGTGGTACGTGGGTCCGCAGAGACCTTTTTATCAAATTATATAATGTATTTTTGTATAATTGTCTATTTGTCAAATTAAACACTAAATTATTTTTCATTTAATGGCATGCTGTTGGCCCAGCAACTACAATCCACTCTTATATAGAAGGCTTTAATGGAAAAGATTTTAGATTTTATTAAAGATGTTTGTCACTTGAAAAAAAAAACAATTGTTATATTTTGTTCCCAGGAATACAAAAAAGGTTCAATTGTTAAATTTACTCAATTTTATGCCAAGCGCAGGAAATCTAAAACTTGCAGTAAAGTAATATTTATATACTATTATTTCACAAACTATAGTTGAAAATTTTCAACTTAAAAAAAAACTTTTACCTAACTACAACAAACAATTGAAAAAAATTATAAATATTAGGCCTCTTGTGGGAGACCTATTTTTTTCTTAATTGGGTTAATCTTGTTGATGTTATATGTGGGTCCATAGAGATAAATCAACTTAAAACTTTGATTTTCCAAAAAGTTCATTTTATACACTCTACTGCTTGGTTGGTCACTACTTATACAGATTGGTATTGTAGATTAATAACATTGTACATATATTGCAGAATATGTAATACATGTATAATAGTATTAGTATTTTTAAATAACTAATAAGCAATGATAATTAAGAAACTAAAACATGATTGAGGCTAAATATTAAATTAGTTCCTTTACAGAGACTGTGCATATAATATATATTTGTAGAACATTGCACATCATTGTTGTATACATGTGTATATATTACAGAAAACAATAAGTAAAAAATGGATTATTTACAAATTTAAATATTTCTTCGTAACTTGTAACTGTTAATTTGAATAGAATCTTTTTCCATAATCGCCCCGGAGAAAACGTTTTGTCAATTTACACATACGTAGAATCCCACCTTTTAGCCGTAGAAAATGCCACATTTAGCTGTGCAAAAACGTGTTGAAATAAATAGATTTTAACTAAATCCAAAGTTTGTCCTCATTTATGGTTACAGCAATACAGACCTTGATTCGAAATTGTATTCATTGTAATATGATTGATGCGCGTATGTATATGAAATTGACAATAACATTACGGGTGACCGAGAGTTACGATAGACCAATGCGATATTGCGATAAGTCTACTTCAATAACCCTTCCGAATCACCAATGTTGATATTCCTCCCATTTGTTCTGATATATACAAATCTGTTTTGTTCGAAGTAACAGATAACTTTCTTTAACCCAAAATTAGATTCCTTGTTCCTCAGGCTATTTATCACATCGTATATGTTACCTGTGCAAAAATTGAATTAAAACAAATTCAACTAAAAATATAATAATTAATGTAACTTTAAAATAACAATAAATAGTTTCATTCCTTCAAATTCTTGTACTAAATGTTTGATTAGTTTGATTAGAGGAAAATTTCTTGTTTATTTTCTTTCGAGTCAGGCCCATTTCTGGCATAATGAGCTGATGTTCACGTTCTAGGCTTCTCTCTTGCGCTCTGTCAATTCGCACACTACTTTAACTTCGGCTTTCTTGTAGTTGTAGGGGCTCTGGTATGGTAGACTGAGTTATATGGCATCTATGTCTTTCGATATACTTTGACCTGGAAGATCTATTGTATGTGGGGCTAAATACGTATAAATTACGTACGACAATTTGTTTACATCCTGAAATTATTAATAAATAAGTAAATGTGTAAATAATCTGCACTAAATTCACCTTATGCTATGGGTGCGGTTGTTTGGGATTGGGACCATCAAATCTCACCATCAAAATATTAGATTAGGTTAGAACGTTAGGTTAGCGTTAGGTGATGGTTCTTGATATTGGCGCTGTGCGCAGACCCGGCCCGACTGGTGTACATTGGTGCCATCTAAGAACTACCTCTCAAACTGTAATCAATTAGAGGGTAAGTAAGGGGCCCTACTAAACGAAAGTCGAAACGCTAATCATCTCTATTAATTTACTTACTGTGTTTTCGTAGTAAGTTAGCTGCTGCGCGGTAATATTCGCAGTTTGTCAAATTTTACCATATATTTCCAATTATGCGTAGGTATAGGTAGGTATTAAGTACGCATTCGTACGTAACAAAAACTAACGCAAATTATTACATATTTTTATACGAACAACATGGTTATAGGTTTTTCAAATCATACTTGTGGGGACGTAACAAATTGCTTAGCTCTGTAGATACCTACTGCAATGTAAATAGGTTTGAGGTTATGATGAGGTTATGTCTGCACTTTTGACGTTTCTAGCTTGCAACCATGACGACGCGTAATAAATGGCTGTTGGAATGTTGAGGCGCGTTCACCAAAATCGCTCGCTTTTTGGAAATTTTTGAAGCAAAAACGCCCTAGAGGCCGTTTTGCGTCGATTTCAAAAACTCACGCAACGTAGAATTGTTCAAATAGAGGATCGGGCGCGCTCCGCGCGCCCGAAAAGGCCTCTCCATTTTTTCCATAAAGAATTAAGAAGCCACTTTTTCGCATGTGAAATGGTGAGAAAAAACACGCCAAATCAAAATACTTAATATAGGACTAGTGGACCTATAGACCGCCTATTGGGTAGATCAGTGAATCGGTACATCGCAGGAATCGATAGACCGCATATACACTACGACTACAGCCTTTAAAAAATACTTTTTTCCAAAACCAAACTTTGAAGTTGTTACCTATAAAGTTGTTTCTATGGACTCATATATAAAACAAAAATGGTTCAATTAAAAAAAAATTAGTCTCCTGCAATTGAAAACAAAATTTATAATTTGTCGCAATAAATTTGATTTTTTTTTTGTTGCGTTTTCTTTTCAAGTTGAATAATTTTAACAATACGTATGGTGTGAAACAAAAGTATAAAAATATAGTAGGTATTCTAATGCAACGTACTTAAATTGCATAAAATTTAGTAATTTTAACAAATTTAGCTTACTTTCATAATTATTTGATTATATAATCAATGCAAATTACGATGACAAATCTAACAATTGTTTTTTTTTTTCAAGTGGTAAACATGATCTTAATAATAATGTAAAAATATTTTAGACCACTTGTGGACGACTCAGATTGCTTTCAATTGGTCAAAATTTGTTGGTGGTATACGTGGTACGTGGGTCCGCAGAGACCTTTTTATCAAATTATATAATGTATTTTTGTATAATTGTCTATTTGTCAAATTAAACACTAAATTATTTTTCATTTAATGGCATGCTGTTGGCCCAGCAACTACAATCCACTCTTATATAGAAGGCTTTAATGGAAAAGATTTTAGATTTTATTAAAGATGTTTGTCACTTGAAAAAAAAAAACAATTGTTATATTTTGTTCCCAGTTATTCCATTACGTGGAATACAAAAAAGGTTCAATTGTTAAATTTACTCAATTTTATGCCAAGCGCAGGAAATCTAAAACTTGCAGTAAAGTAATATTTATATACTATTATTTCACAAACTATAGTTGAAAATTTTCAACTTAAAAAAAAACTTTTACCTAACTACAACAAACAATTGAAAAAAATTATAAATATTAGGCCTCTTGTGGGAGACCTATTTTTTTCTTAATTGGGTTAATCTTGTTGATGTTATATGTGGGTCCATAGAGATAACATAAATCAACTTAAAACTTTGATTTTCCAAAAAGTTCATTTTATACACTCTACTGCTTGGTTGGTCACTACTTATACAGATTGGTATTGTAGATTAATAACATTGTACATATATTGCAGAATATGTAATACATGTATAATAGCATTAGTATTTTTAAATAACTAATAAGCAATGATAATTAAGAAACTAAAACATGATTGAGGCTAAATATTAAATTAGTTCCTTTACAGAGACTGTGCATATAATATATATTTGTAGAACATTGCACATCATTGTTGTATACATGTGTATATATTACAGAAAACAATAAGTAAAAAATGGATTATTTACAAATTTAAATATTTCTTCGTAACTTGTAACTGTTAATTTGAATAGAATCTTTTTCCATAATCGCCCCGGAGAAAACGTTTTGTCAATTTACACATACGTAGAATCCCACCTTTTAGCCGTAGAAAATGCCACATTTAGCTGTGCAAAAACGTGTTGAAATAAATAGATTTTAACTAAATCCAAAGTTTGTCCTCATTTATGGTTACAGCAATACAGACCTTGATTCGAAATTGTATTCATTGTAATATGATTGATGCGCGTATGTATATGAAATTGACAATAACATTACGGGTGACCGAGAGTTACGATAGACCAATGTGATATTGCGATAAGTCTACTTCAATAACCCTTCCGAATCACCAATGTTGATATTCCTCCCATTTGTTCTGATATATACAAATCTGTTTTGTTCGAAGTAACAGATAACTTTCTTTAACCCAAAATTAGATTCCTTGTTCCTCAGGCTATTTATCACATCGTATATGTTACCTGTGCAAAAATCGAATTAAAAGAAATTCAACTAAAAATATAATAATTAATGTAACTTTAAAATAACAATAAATAGTTTCATTCCTTCAAATTCTTGTACTAAATGTTTGATTAGTTTGATTAGAGGAAAATTTCTTGTTTATTTTCTTTCGAGTCAGCCCCATTTCTGGCATAATGAGCTGATGTTCACGTTCTAGGCTTCTCTCTTGCGCTCTGTCAATTCGCACACTACTTTAACTTCGGCTTTCTTGTAGTTGTAGGGGCTCTGGTATGGTAGACTGAGTTATATGGCATCTATGTCTTTCGATATACTTTGACCTGGAAGATCTATTGTATGTGGGGCTAAATACGTATAAATTACGTACGACAATTTGTTTACATCCTGAAATTATTAATAAATAAGTAAATGTGTAAATAATCTGCAATAAATTCACCTTATGCTATGGGTGCGGTTGTTTGGGATTGGGACCATCAAATCTCGCCATCAAAATATTAGATTAGGTTAGAACGTTAGGTTAGCGTTAGGTGATGGTTCTTGATATTGGCGCTGTGCGCAGACCCGACCCGACTGGTGTACATTGGTGCCATCTAAGAACTACCTCTCAAACTGTAATCAATTAGAGGGTAAGTAAGGGGCCCTACTAAACGAAAGTCGAAACGCTAATCATCTCTATTAATTTACTTACTGTGTTTTCGTAGTAAGTTAGCTGCTGCGCGGTAATATTCGCAGTTTGTCAAATTTTACCATATATTTCCAATTATGCGTAGGTATAGGTAGGTATTAAGTACGCATTCGTACGTAACAAAAACTAACGCAAATTATTACATATTTTTATACAAACAACATGGTTATAGGTTTTTCAAATCATACTTGTGGGGACGTAACAAATTGCTTAGCTCTGTAGATACCTACTGCAATGTAAATAGGTTTGAGGTTATGATGAGGTTATGTCTGCACTTTTGACGTTTCAAGCTTGCAACCATGACGACGCCTAATAAATGGCTGTTGGAATGTTGGGGCGCGTTCACCAAAATCGCTCGCTTTTTGGAAATTTTTGAAGCAAAAACGCCCTAGAGGCCGTTTTGCGTCGATTTCAAAAACTCACGCAACGTAGAATTGTTCAAATAGTGGATCGGGCGCGCTCCGCGCGCCCGAAAAGGCCTCTCCATTTTTTCCATAAAGAATTAAGAAGCCACTTTTTCGCATGTGAAATGGTGAGAAAAAACACGCCAAATCAAAATACTTAATATAGGACTAGGTGCCCAGGATATTTTGAAGTTTTTGACAGTATTTGGAACGTCAGCATTTGCGAAACGTCAATTCAACACGCAAATGCATGGAGAATTGCCATGAGGAGCTAGGTGAAACAATATTGAAAAACAATATTTCGAGGGCGGATAGCAATGTTATGTTTTCGCGAATTAATATACAAGAAAGATTGTAAGACGGTATGTTAACCTTAAAACTTATTTGGAATATTGAGCATAATTATTTATGAACTTTTGTAGTTAGCACTGAAGACGGCGTAAAACTCGAAAATATAGTATGCTAGAAGCCAATATAATATATTAATCATCAGAACCAGAACCTTTTTACTTTATCATCCGTAGTATGACAACACTCCATATTTAGAAGCTTTCTGTTGAACCAAGGGTCCAAAGGAACTGGCGTTTTAGTCTTAGCATTTTTGAAAGATATTGCAAATAAGCCGCTATATCTGGAATTTCGTCGAAATAGTTAAATAATAAATTAAAGTAGAAGAAATCTGAATAATTTGACTATGACATTTTTTGGTAAAATTAATAGTTTAGCTACATGAGCAAATTCTATTTCATCGAGATCGCTCGTACTGCATATAAACTAGTTAGCCAGGATTTGTCAGATATTGTGATTCTAATGACAGTAGGTAGTGTCAAATGCTGATGTTTTCACATTACCTACTGTAAATATAATCAAAATGTCTCTAGTCTAGTACTAGTAGTTTTATTTTAATGCAGACATGGCCGATCTCGATCAAATAGAATCTCATGCAGCTACACTATTAATTTTATATATGGTATGATAAAGTCATGTGCCTGGCCACATCAGATTTTTTTTAATTGGTTTACGTATATCAATCGTAAAGACTAGCATACAACTCTGATTAAATAATTAAATATGCTGATCAAAATTTGGTAGTTTACAAGATGTTTAAAACAAACTGTTTAAAAAATGTTTCAAACTAACTTTTAAAACAAAATATTGGTTTTAAAACATGTTTATAACACTGTTTTAAAAGAATGTGTTTTAAACACAACAACCCTAGCTAAAACTCGTACATTTTGAGAGATGCCAAACCACTGCCAATTAAAGTACTGAAGAAATTGTTCTGTAAAAATAAATATCATTGCTGAAATTCTTTTGTGTTACCTAATATTATGTATGCATTTTTATAATGTTTTTGTACTTTTTACAGGACAATCGTCACAGAGGCTTCTGGACATGAGAAATTCTGGGAGGACTGCTATCAAAAAGTTAGCAAATGGCGATATATCCGAAAGGCATCTGACATTTTCAATCCTCATCCATGGAAGCCTCCATCACAACGAGGATGGATGACCACACTGAAGGCGTTTATAGGTATACGGAGTAAACTTCTATCCGTAGGAGTGGAATCTTTCAAACCTAGGTTACTAAACCAAGACGCACTAGAAAACTTGTTTGGGTGCATTAGAGCAGGTTGTGGCAACAATGAAAACCCAACAGTATCACAGTTTACCAGTTCCCTTAAGACGCAAATTATTAATGGCTTAGCAAAGCAGTCATTAGCTGGGTCAAATTGCGAACAAGATGAGTTTGAAGTACTCACCAATTTGCGAAATTTTCTACAAGTTGATGACGAAGAGAAAGATACTAACATTGCGTCGCAGGCTACTTCTTCACAGCTGCAGTGCTTGTCCACTGAAGCTGATGTTGAGCGGATAGTGAATGACATTCACGGCTCCGTTAGTGTCGGTGCACTGGAGACACTGTCTGTGGCGTATGTTGCAGGATTTATCGTCAGAGGCATTGTGAAACACGTATCTTGTGATAATTGTAACACAGCACTTTGTGGTGACAATCTGCTTCCATGCAATCAATTTATTGCTGCAAAAGAGTTTTCAGACAAAGAAAACAGACTTATGTACCCATCAGAAAAAATGGTGGTGGCAGTTGCGTGTGCGGTAACGTTGCTAGAGACAAAGTTACCTGATCTTTTGAGACATGAGAAGTTACAAACAATAATTGCTGCTGCATGGAACGAAGAAATTGATTTTACATTTCTCACTTGTCAAAGTCACCACAATCTTGTAAAATCAATGATAATTCGGAGCACCTGTAGGATAGCTATCCCATGGTATTGTACAAGACAAGTTCGAGACTTAAGAACTAAAATCTACATGGACCGCAAACAAAAAAAGTTGCAACACGTCTAGGCACTACATTTTACCTGCATTTTTGTTATTTCAAACTGTTCTGTTATATGTGTTTAAAATAAGTGTTTCTTATAGTTATAATCTTATACCTGGATGTTCAGTGTAAAATCTAAATAACTAAGTCATTTACATGTTGAATTCCGGTTGAAAACCGCATTATTGGCATAGTCTACATTTTGCATAGTTGACGTTTGGCGCTGTGTTGCAAGAAGCATCTTCAGGACTAAATATCGAACAAAGTATTTCGTGGCATTGGTTCAATACTTACTCCTCAAAAAGCCTCTTGCAACACAGTGCGAAACATTAACTATTTCAAAGGTAACATGCGGTTTTTGCCCAGTAATCAAGATTTTATTGCCTCTTCAAATTTATTTAAGTTAATAAAGCTTCTTATATTTTTGTATTCATATTATTGTTTTATTTGATAGTATTGGAACCATTATTATTGTTTTTATTTTAAGTATATATTGTATGATGTGATTTACAGTGTTATTAATATTATATACTGTTATATTATACTTAACAACAATCAGTTTTGATGTTTGTTTGTATATTTAACATTATATAATTGATAATACGCTGTAAATTACATTTTACAATAAAGTGTTTCAAAGTTCAGATTTTGAATATGGCGGGAATGTGCGGGAATTGCTAGCAGTGCCCCCTAGCGCCATGTTCGAAGAGTGAGAAGAAGAGATATATATGAACCTATCTCACTTGTTGTTGACGTCAACTTTTTAACATTGACTGCGTTGTCTGTTTAGTCTGTGCAACATAGAATGTTTACCCTAGTACACTTGATGTTTACATTGCAGGCAAACCAACGCTTCTGATTGGCTAGAGGTGCTATGACGGAGTCTGTTGTGGTTTGTGGTGGTTTGTGTTTATGTGAACCGTTGTGAACAATCTGCATCGGTTTTATTTCAGCGTTTATATATAAGGATTGTGCAATTTTTAAAGGTATATTTAAACAATACAGCAATGGGAAGGAGCTGTGGTTTATGTGGGAAGAAGTATTTGCCAAGAATTAGCGTTAGTTTTCACAGGTAAGTCAAATAACCTCAATTTCCATGAGCGTTCGTGAAGGATACTTATGGATTTATAAGTGCCTTTGATTAAAATTAGTTTATACTGATACCATGAAAGAGTATCATGGTTAAGTGAACTTGTTTTTTGGTTTATATGATCTTTTTTTTTATAGAATTCCTACTAATGCAGAACTACGACAAGCATGGATGGATAATTTACAAATATCGATGGAGGAACGGGAAACTTTACTACTAAGTTCTTATGTGTGCAGTGATCGTCTTACAAAGAAAATATTATTTGTCATCAATAATGTATTCGAATTCTTTTTGTAAATGTGCTTTATATCTTATGTAAGGGGGGCCCTCTCACTTATTATTATTAGCCCTAATACTGACTCTACTGAAGGGGGACGCTTCCCGCCATTTTCAATATACGAACTTTTACTCGAAATCTAACCTGACTTCAAACTTTACTTACTTTAATTCTTATGGTAGCGTGAATTAAATATCTCTCTTCCGGAGGGTCTAAAATTGTAGGTTCTTTCTCTGAGACTTTGTCAGAGAAAGATGAACCACAAATTAATCAACACTATAGAAGCCAAAATGCTTCTCCACAAAAAGGACTGATTTAAATTATTCTATCATAATAAAACGCAAATCCAAAACAACACTTAAAGTCTATTAACAAATAACATGAACAATGCAGAAGCGCTTACAAAGGATATGAACGTTAACCCTAAACAATGATAATAATCTTTTTGGCAGAGATGGTCACAATATAAATACAGTAAACATTAACTTATGAGTTACACAGCTGGGAACGAGAAAAACAAAAGACAGCACAATTTCTATAACGCGAACGCCCTACGCTTGGCCGTTCGACGCACGTCTTAACTACCTCATGGCTAAAAGCAGAAGCACAGTATAGAGAAACGCTACGCTAAGCAGTAGTCGCACTCCGGCAAATTCATGAAGCAAAACGGAACCCGCGCAGCCTCTGTGCGCAGCCGTCTGGGAATACAACATATGGTGACTACACACGTGTCAAAAGTTTTGGTCCACGAATTGGACATATACGTGTGGAGAAGATTTATGCGCACCGAGGCTGCGCGAGGGTATCTTTTGCTTCATGGAAATCAATGCTTTTCGACCGAAGTGCGACTACTGTATAGCATAGCGTTTCTCTATACTGTGGCAGAAGGAGGAAGCTCGCTTCGTCACCCTTATTTCAAACTCGCTCAAGTCGACCGTCGCGCCATCCACAAAAACCGTTAGTCCGCCCGAGTCCGAACCTAAATTCCCTAACAAGATTTGGCGGGAAATCCCATATATTACACTTATAATATACTAGTATAATCGAAATAATTATTAAACTATTGTGAAACATCATAAATTAGTGCACCTGTATAGTTATAATGTTATCTTAACACATGTGATAATAAAACAAATTATTTACGTTTTTTAAAGTTTTACGTTTTATTGAGGATTGGAAAATGAAATAAAAGGTAAACATTCTTTGAGTGCATTTTATTTTAATAAGTACTGGTTAAGAACTTTAATTGGATCATTGTCAATATGAATCTATAAAAGTAGATATGACGTGCATGCTTTGAATTTCAAACAAAGTTATGCCATAGATATGAACTATTTTAATTTATTATCAATAGTTAAAAACATAGAGGTCTTATTAACAATAATTGTCAGGTAAAAGTGTTTCTTCGGCACAGATTGCATTTTATTAGCATTATTATAGTACTTATATTACTTAAACAATATAATTACAATTATTGTTAATAAATCGATTTCAGTAAGTGCCACATTCAATAAACAAAAGATATGATACAATAAGATCTTAAATAAATGATTCAGAAAAATGTAGTTTGTTAATGATGTAAATTGTCAACATGAACCCCCAAGCTAAAAACATGCGTGCCGCCTATTTTCAAGTGTCCAGTTTGTTTACGTTTGCCCCTCGCTTCTCAGTTGCGGGGTGTTGGCTTCAAACAAACCTATGCTATGCTCCGTCCATATCTCTTTATTTGTCTGAGGTTCTCTCCGACATGACAGCACCGCTAACGCCTCCCTTCCCCGCAGCACACCAAAGACTGTAGACTGTAGAGTAGGGTGACCAGACGTACAGCATTGCGCTGTACGGTTTGTCATTTTGAAGTAGTGTCCAGCATTCACAAGCGTACAGCATTTACATCATATGTTCGTCAATATCCGTCGGTGACAATAGGAACTAACATACTTTTTACGATGATGTGTGATTGCTTTGTATTTACAGCTTGTGTCATAAACTTTGAACGCATACGAGGTTCATATTAGGAATAGAGACCTCTATCGGCGAATAGATGATGCAGTCCGCTCGTACCTGCTCGTACCTCGTACCCTTCTATTCAGACAACTGTCAAACCGATGTGATTCCCCCAATGTTTCATCCGCAACAATTCGTATTGTGTTTGGAAGCTGTTATTATTGGTATTATTGGCTGTTTAAGTGCAGTTGGGTGTTATTTTTCAGTGCGCGACTCAGTGAGGTGCTCCGAAGTCAAAACACTGGTAGGTAATTATTAACTTTTGTATTATTGTGTAAATAGATATGACTAAGCAACTAAGAATCAAATTGCCAGGTTTTTATTTTTACTGTTTGCGGCAATGTCTCCTAAAAGGCGTTCCTGCAAACTCAATGATTTTAGCGCCCTTCGCTATTGCCGAACTTAAAGAAGATATGAATTTTATGCAATATTTTACTATAATTTTTGATGCATCCAACCATAAAGATTTGAAACATTTTCCATTTTTAATCCGATATTTAAAAAAAAACGCGGCATTTGTATTAATGTAATTGATTTTCTTACGTTACCTGGTGAGACATAGACATCAGAAATGATAGCAAAGTCAATAATTGATATTTTAGAAAAAAACAATTTAAAAGACAAGTTAATCGCGTTTTGCGCTGATAACGCAAATACCAATTTTGGGGGCTTGTCTAGAAAGGGTACAAAAATGTGTTTTATAAACTGAATAATGTGTTAACGCAAGATATATTAGGAATCGGTTGTAGTGCGCATATTGTACATAACACTTCAATCAGCTGCCGATTTACTGCCCATAGATATTGAAAGTATTGTAAAAAAATATACAGCCACTTTTATATCTTTACCGTTCGTGTCGAAAGTTTAAAAACATTTTGTGATGGGTCTGATGTGCAATATAAAAAAAGTCTTAGTGCTTCTAAAACGCGGTGGCTTGCTCTCATGCCTGCAGAAGATAGAATTATTCAGATGTATAATGCTTTAAAAACATATGTTTTATCATTGGGTAAATGTCCTATATTACTAAAAAAACTTTTTTTCTGATCGAACATCTGAGATATGGTTAAAATTTATTCACTGTGAGTCTTCCTTATTTCACGAAACTATAACAGCAATTGAAAATAACAACAGTACTGTAGTACAAGTTGGCAGCAGAACTAGACAAGCTTGTTCTTAAACTACGAGCTAGATCAGATGTTACATTTTTTCCTCTAATGTTGCGAAACGATTTAGCCAGACTTGTTGAAGAAGGTCACATAAATAATCAGTGGCTTATTTCGCAGGTTGAAATATTTTATAAAAATTGCATTGATTATATTGTTTCACGGACGTCTCATTTTTCGACACTGAACTGTTTGCAGTGGATTGAATTAAATAATACTGTAAGCTGGACCGTTATTCAAAATGCTTACGAGTTTATTTCTAAACATATTACAAACAACATTCAGGAAACCAATTTAATCGATGAAGTCACATTTTTGAATAGTTATCTTAATGAAGAAAAACTAGCACAATGGATGCGTGATAGTATTCAATCTAATATGCGGTGGGTGGAAGTTTTCAGCCATTTTGAAAAAGAAAATATTCCATTTTGTAACCTGTTGAATACCTATTGTAGAATTTGCACAATGTTTACCTGGCACCAACGCAGCAACGGAAAGAGTCTTTTCTATTATGAATAACATATGGAATGATGAAAAATCACAACTGAATGTCGGCACAATGAAGTCCATTTTACTTGTTCGACAAAATACTGCACTCTCTTGTGACGATTTCGTTGGAAAAATTAAAAATAATAAACATTTATTAAATAAAATTCACAGTGCTGACAAATATGTACAATAAAAACACAATGTTTGTATCACCTACGTCACCTATGTCAAATTTGTCCAGTCTTATATTACAAATCATATTTATAGAAAGAGAATATATATTTATTGTTTATTTTTTATACGAACTTGAGATTATTTTCGAAAATGTAAAGAATATTGTTTTTACTACAGTGTTTTTTTCTTTTCTTATTTTAATCTTGTGCGCAAGAAAGCCGTACAGCATTGGCCAGTTAAAAATCTGGTCACCCTACTGTAGAGTGTAGAGCGTCGGAATTCACGCGGAGTTTCAGCACGATCTTTTGTATGAAAATTGCAAGATAGACAATCATTATGAATGTTTAAGGAAACTTTAAACCTACGAATTATTGGGTAGCCTATAGTCTATATTTCATTATTCTAGCTCTTCTAATAACGGAATTGCTGGCATTGCATAATATAGCTTTTTGTGGGTCAACCACTAATCCAATGATTTAACAAATTGGCAAATTGAATTTTAATTCGTTGAAATCTATGCATTATTTCCGGAGTAATTAATTGCTAAAGTTAAACGAATGATATTTACGGGACAAAATCAGCGCCAATTCTTCTTAATTTGGGAAAATCGAGAAAACGCCAACATATACAGCTTTCTAATATTAATATTAAGCGAAGACAGCATCAGAACTTTTTCAAATTTTTTGGCTTATAGTTTTGTGAGAAAATCAACGTCAAAGGAAGGCACATAATACATGGCCACGATAGTAGGTATATTAAAGAAAAAATACACCCTATTTAGCCTAACTCTGAAAATACAACTTATACTATTAAAAACAAAAACATACAATACTATATAACACAATACTTATATACTTCTAGTTTTTATTTCTATACTTTTATTTCTATACTTCCGGAAGATTTACATAAACTGCATTTATTTAGTCTTATTTCACGTGAATCTCTATTTCTTTAATTTACTTCATTTACTCATAATGATCTAATTATCTTCTATAAATACTTTTTATTTCCATACATGCACAAATACATCAATACATTCATCCGCATGTTAAAAATCTGTGGTCTGCTACCTACTTATAGTCTCAATTATCTGCTCTTGACATTTTACGTGATTCCCCATTTCTCAACCATCATTTCTTCACCTAAGTATTGTCCATAATTCTCCTACGTAATTATATCCTGATTAATTCTTCTGATTCATCAGTACCATTATCATTTCATAGCTGGCTAGGCCATAAAGATATCTGCAAGCGCCATTATCCAAATGTCGCTGCAATCGCAAGAAACTTTAAAACAATCATAAAACTATCAGAGCAGAATTTTGTTACGATAAACACTGCCATCAATATGCAGATTTCTTATTATTGTTGCATTCACACATCTAATTGTTTAATAACAAATATCTATTTTTATTTGAAAACATTCATTCGTTACTACCGGTAGTCTTGGCATCACATTGCATCACATAAACTTGACCTCTATTTCTTGGCTAGACATTATTACACAAAAGTCTTTGCACTCTATTCTGCAAAAACGCAATGTATAACAAATGTTTTTGTCGAGCGTGTCCTTCTTTTATTTAGCATTAAAATTACCTTGCATGTGCATTTTTGTACATGCAATCAATGTAATTAAAATCTAGTTAACTATAATAAAAATGGATATTTCCTACCTCACTTCTTTCTACGTTATGACTATAGGTCGACTACCTGATGTTTAAAAACCCTATTTTTTTTAATTTTTAGGCTCCTTCCTGTAGACATTCTGCCCGAATAATGCTGCTTGATCTGATGGAAATTGATATCTTTCTATCTTCTTCTGATTCTGTCGGCAGGCAGGACACACCTCCATGTTCTATTGAGATGAAGAATTCTTGTTGCCCGCTCATCTTGGTTGCATCTTCTACTTTGTTGTTCGTGGTCGCTCTTCTTGCTAGACATTATGGCTTGGTTTGGTTCTTCTTCCGTTCGCGGTGATGTTAATTATAAAGCGCGTCTAGTTTTTACCATCGGGATAACGGCGTCTCCACCATTGTGCCGAACCCCAAAAAATAATGGCATATCTTAAATGGCAATAGATGTTCGAAAAATAGAATGTTTTTGCTATATATTTATTGGTATTTTTAGCTAAAATTCGAAGCCCAAATATATTCTTGTGAAGTTTAGCACACAACTGGTCAATATGGGACCTATAAGAAAGATTTTCGTCTACCGTTAAACCCAAAAGGCTGGCAGAGGTACTTCTACTGATCTGGACTTCATCAAAGACCATATTCGTTATGTCAGTTCTTGTGTTAGAAAATATTACGAATTTAGTTTTCGTGGTGTTTAAACTTAGACAGTTTGCAGAAAACCAGTCCCCAACAGTACCTAAGCAATGGCATGTGGTTTGTACCAGCTCCTCGATATTATTACTGCTATTTATTATTGTAGTATCGTCTGCATAGCAAATAATATTAGCATTTATCGGCGTCAAGAAAATATCGTTCACATAAATAACAAACAAAAGCGGACCAAGAATGCATTAACAGGGTGGTGGGTGGGTGGTTAACACTTGGGTGGATAACCACCCTTACCTTCCCCGAAGGGATTAAGACTCTTCACAGCGGTTATACAAATGATTTATTTGCTGTACTTTACAATGGTATGGTTCTTCATAACTAGATGATAACTTTATAACTAACTCAATAAAAAAATCTTCCATAGTTTATAGTGGGTCTCGAAGGTGAGATATTCGAATGTCGTTCTGTGGCATAGTTTCTGTGTTTGTTGTTATTTCTGTTTCTTAATATACATGCCCTGGCCATGGCACATGCACAAGAATTCTAAGCTGACCTTAATAATTGATTATGTTATGCCTCTAAACGCTCAACGTTATAATATCTCAAAAACGGAGGGTGGTGAAACGAAATAAAAATATAGTCAAACGATGGTGTAATAAAAACTCCAAAATTCCAACGATGGGGGGGCAGCTTCACGGTAGTCCCTATTTTTAAAATGCCTATATCTCCAAAACGGTGGGTGGTCAAACGAAAAAAAATATGGTCAAACAAATGATCAAACGATGGCTTGAAAATTTCAATAATGGGGGGCTACCGTTAAGTTGCCTCCCATGTTGAAAATGTAAATAAGTCGTAAACGGTGGGTGGTCAAACGAAATAAAAAGATGGCAACTGCCGGGGTTAGGTTCTAACCTTTGAACGCCGTAGCTGGGAAATAATTCCAAAAGCATGGAGGAGGATTGAGGTGGAAGGAGTTGAGGAGTTGAGTGACTTGACGGATTTTATATTATCTCTATCATGATTCACACCGATGATTATGATGACCTACGTAGTAGACAGAAATTCAAAACTAATAGCGATTTAAAAAAGTCCTGAGCATTGTCAAACATGTTCATTCGATTGGTCAAGCGTCAAAATTGTGAATATTCAACCTTTTGCTATGATATCTCAAAATTGAGTATTTCAAAGGTAAACGTCTAAATCACTTTATCGGCTGTAAGTCATAATGGGATCGTAAACGGTGGGTGGTCAAACGAAATAAAAAGATGGTCAAACAAATGGTCAAACAAGGGTGTAATAAAAAGTTCAAAATTCAAGTGATAGGGGGCCAACTTCACTCATCTCCATTCTGCACCTACTGAGCTTTTCCACTTCCGTTTTTCATCAGTGATGGTACGGAGCAATAAAAGAAACCCCAATAAAACTGGTCCCTAAATAACAGACCAAACTAAATACCTACATTACAATGCCACATGATAAATAAGATGATTTCTAATAGCAAAATGAAATCTAGCGACAATAAGGTACAATAAGAAAAATAATTTAACGTTCTCAGTTCTAATGTTCCGTAGAGTGCAAGCTACTCTAATAGCGTTTTCTTTTGGTAAAACTCGGGCGCACCAGCGTAATAAGTCAGATTTTCGCGCATAAGTTTGAAAAGGGGATTTCAATTTGCACGCTGGTGTATTTTGTTTTGAGATGGATTCGAGGTTGGTATTCGCCACGAGGATTAGCGTGTGAAATTAGAGCGCAAGCGTCTGCGGCTTTGGCGCGAGAATTTAGGGGAGGAAGAAAGCGCACAGGGATTCATTCTCTAGGGTATCCGATCGTGAAAGATCACGGTTGTGCGTCGAGCGCCCAAGCGTAGGGCCCCAATGGGGGCCAAGTTATAAATATTATGCTGTCTTAACGCTGTCTAACGCGTAAGTTGTTTATTAGAGTTTTCTGGTTTATATTGTGACCATCTCTGCCAAAAGAATATTATTATTGTTTTATAATTAACGTTCCATCGCTTTTTGTAAGCAGTTCTGCATTTGTTCATGGTTCATGGTAGGCAGTGCCGACCCAAAAAACAAACAAAAAACTATAAAAAATGCCTATTTATTTACACAAATTTTTTCATAAGCAAATTATTTATAATTGTCCAGTACAAATACATTCTAATAAATCTCTTTTATCCAAACCCATGATGTAATTATTTTTCAAATACGTCGGGCGTTACACGGAGACTGATACTGCGTTCTCAGCTACGCAGCCAGATCCTAGATTAGATGGATCGCGCTCTCTCTAGCGTGCGAGAATACGTCGGAACTCGGAGCAATAGCAAACCGGGTTTAGGTGTCATAAGCCATCACCGCATAACACCCCGAGTCCGCACATCAACCGACCTGAAATCGGCTTATAAGCGAGCATAGCACACAACGCGCATGTGCTACTGGGTATTGTGTCTGTATTGTGTATGGTATTTGTGTATTACATTGTGATGTCCAGGCTGTGACGTCAGCGAGCTAGCGTTGCGGACTTGAAATGTGATTGGTCCGTCTGTCGATGTAATGGTCATGTGTTTTCAAATACAAGGGCAAAGCTTTGCGCTATTTTTTCCCGCAATTTTTGAGGATAACGCTGTTTTGGGGTTATGTTTACTGTTTTGTTTGGTGGTTAGTCGGTTAGTGGTTACAGTTGCGAGTGGAATAATGATGGTAATTTGTTGAAATCTTGGCAGGAACACGGAAAGACATAACGCAAGTGATAGATTTAGTAGATTTTTTTATTAAAGAGTAGTTTCGCCAACTTGTCCTATGACGACAAGATATATGCAAAGAATTAGGCATATAATTTGATATTGTATTGGTATTTATTTGGTAGTGACTACCATAGAGCTTTTATCAAGACCAATAAAATCCATTAATTTTTTTTGCCCACCCAAAGCAAATTTGCACGAGCCGCCACTGGTGGTTACTTGTTTAATAGACTTTAAGTGTTGTTTTGGATTTGCGTTTTTATTATTGAATAATTTAAATCAGTCCTTTTGTGAAGAGCATTTTGGCTTCTAAATAGTCGTGATAATTAGTAAGAGTTCATTCTCCAACAAAGTCTTAGAAAAAGAACTCACAGAGTTTAAGACTTCCGGAGAGATAGATAATTAGTTCACGGTACCGTAAGTAAAAATCAATTAAATTAGCGAATTTAATCATGTTAGGGTTGAAGTGCCGTTATGTTCTAATGACGACTTGGCGCAAACAAGCCGTCGCCGTCTTGAACAGGTGGTGAATTGTCAGGTTAGATTTTGAGTTATATTAAAATGGCGGGTAAGCGTCCGCTTCAGTAGAGTCATTAAATAATAATTAAGTAGGGACGCGCCCCCATCACACCAGTGCACATAGAGCTAAACTATTAATTTTACCAAAAAATGTCATAGACATAAATTAGACAAAGTTTCCCTACTTTAATTTATTATTTTGACAAAATTACAGAAATGAGCTGTCAAGAGCTCATCAAGATGTCATCAAGATCAAGCTGTCAAGATTTTTGACCAAGGTACAAAAAAATTTCTGTGTGTGTGTGTGTAAACGATTTTTGTGGCGACGATTCCGGAGAAACTACTAAAGGTATCGGGACGAAAGTTCATATTTAGAAGTTTCATGACCTAACTTAGAGCTGAAAAGCTTTTGGTTTAAAAGGGTCCAAAGGAACTGGTTGTTTATTCTAAGCCTTTTTCAAGGATTTTGCAAATGAGCCGCCATTTCTGTAATTTCGTCAAAATAGTTAAATAATAAATTAAAGTAGAGGAAATTTTGAATAATTTATGCCTATGACATTTTTTGGTAAAATTATAGTTTATCTGTTTATATAGTTTAGCTGCAAGAGCAAGTTCTATTTGATCAAGATCGGTCGCATCTGCATTGATATGAAACTACATAGTAGCCAGGATTTTGACAAATATTTTTTTGTGCTATCACACTCGAAAACAGCTGGTTTCATCAGAGGTTGGAGAACCGCTATGGAACGTTGCCGCTCTAGTGCGGCAAATTACAAAACACAAATTTCAAATAAAATAAGATCACCAATTTGATTGTTTGTTGATAAGAAATATCAACCTGTCTTTATATCTAATTCTAAAAACGATAAATTGAGAAATTGCAAATAAAGTATTGCGATGAGTGTAGTTTTATTTTAGTATGTTGGTTTGGATGCGGATGCGACATCTACAGTGTCATGAACAAATATAAATCTGTCAGAATTTGAATTAAACTTGAAGTTTCGTCAAAGTTGTACCAACCTAACATTTCCTATACAGAAATATAAGCATTTTTTATTTTTTTTTAATATATGTTTCTCAAAAAGCAACACAATAAACGTTGATGTCACTCCTCCCAAAAAACTAGATAGCGCGACTCGCTCACGTGCTACGGCGACGCTTTGCCTTCGGTGACGCGCCGCATTACCGCTCGTCACGCTATTCCGTACTTTCGGCACTTGTGACATAAATAACTATTATTCTAATGACGTAGTGTAGGTAGTGTCAAGTGCTGATGCTTTCACAATACCTACGATTTATCTCAATAAATCTCATGCAGCTAAACTATTAATTTTATATATTGTATGATAAAGTCATGTGCCTGGCCACATCAGATTTTTTTTTCGGCAAGGTTACAATACTTTATCATACCGCGTATGACCGTGTTTCCTACTTTTCAGTACTTTTACCCATATAACCTGCATGAGATTAGGCTTTTACCCCTGCATAAAAAAATACATATGATAATAATGTCTTATATATTTTAAACATAATACCTGTTAAGTTTACATAATTCATGTGAAGGTTGGTGTTGCTTTTTCTTGGCCTGATTTGCTTTAGTTTCTGATAATGCACAAGGAAAGTCATTGGGCCAATTCCTAGATTTTGTTTATATAGACGCTAAAGTTGAAAAGCCGCTTCCACATTTATAACTAGTAACAAATGGAACTAAAACTTTTAAAGCCTTGCCCTGACAGAAGTTGCTGAACAATTGAATTAGTGAAGGAACATTTTTTCTTCGTTGTGAGCACTGAATGGCTCGGACAATTGTGTGAACATTGATATGTCACCAGCTTGAACTTTACATTTGTATAGTTCTAGCTTTCGCAGAAAACCAGCAACATTATCTTTCGCTATCAAAATATTACTCATGTTTTCTTGCAATGAGGCAATTAAACTGTTAATTTTACTGAAAAAGTGGCCAAAATACGCTAGCATATTATGGATAAATATGTTGTCGTTTATTTTTGTGTGAAGATTCTTCTCCTTTTTGTTCTGGGATGTTCAAAAAAGCGAGATTTATTCACGCAGGTTAACGCCTACACGAGTCAATTTACCTTAAAAAATCTAGAGCTCGGTTACCCACCCCAGCTTGCAATTTTACCCCCAAGGGGGTAAATACCCACAGGTTAAGAGCCACTGGCGTATGATAAAGTAAAAAGCAAGGACTTCATTAGCTTGTCCCAACTAATGAAGGGCCCCACGTTGGGCGCCAATGAAACACCTTGCTTTACACCGTTGCGCAATACCAGCAAATCCTCCTAAAGTCCTTTGGTGCTAACTGTGTACTTGTACAGTTCTGGGTTGTACCGACCAACTCTGGAAGATGGGCGTGGGAGTTAATACTATCCAATACAAGGTGTTCCGGAAATGGGTGCCACACAATCCAAAACCCGTTGAAGAAGTGACGCTCGACTGTGAGAGCGAGCTCAAAGGCTAATAAACTACACCAGGGAAAAAGTGACCAAAGTAAAGGATAACAAGATTTATTATCCGACGTAGTAGGAATACAACAGCAGCAACACACAAGAGTAATAACATAATTTCTGCAAAGGGTAACACGTCGATGCGCAATAAAACCAAATACAACAGCACTAGTAATAAAAAAAATTAAATAACTTTCTTTGATTAACGAAATATTAAAAGTATTCAAAAGATCAATTGCCAACTCTTTTGGCAATAGTATTGTTAATAATAAACTTGTAAAGGAAAACTAGGTACCACCGCAATAAATGCGCAAAACCCCGCAGAATTTTGAGGAGATGGCGCTGGCGGAGTCTACAATGAAACCTACGTTATGGCTGCGTTATATATATAATCTATATGCTTTTCTACCTTGTTAGGTGTAAAGGTTCAAAGTTTTACATGTTTACACATTTCTTTTTATTTCATTTTTGTGCACAAACTTCCGCCACTCCACCCTATTCTTCGCCAAGCCGACTGCATCCCTCCACTCCACACCTCTCTCCCTCAGTGTGTCTGCTATTGTTTGGCCCCAGTTCTTCCTTGGTCTTCCTCTCGCCCTCCTTCCAAGTGCCTTCGCCTCCCAGATGTTCTTTACTGTTCTATCACCGTTCATTCTGATCAGGTGTCCAAACCATCACAGTTGTTGGTTCTTTATCTGTTCGGCAATCGGTTCCATTCCGAACTCCTCTCGTATCCTGTCGCTTCTCACTTTGTCCATAATTGTCACTCCCTTCACTCTCCTTAGATATTTCATTTCCATCGCTTGTACTCTACTTGACATACTCTTATTCAATACCCAGCTTTCGCTGTTAGTATCGGCACATAGATGGACCTATATACTGTCAGCTTCGTTGTTTTGCTTATGTTCTTGTTTGTCAGGAACGGCTTGTTGAGTGCGTGGTAAGTTTTTGTTGCACTGTTTATTCTGTCCATCACCTCTTCATCCATTCTTCCGTTTCCCTGAATTTTGACACCTAGGTATTTGAAGGTTTCTACGTGTTCCAGCTTTTGTCCATAAATTTCCATGTTCATCTTTCTCTCGCCATTTCCAATCATCATAACTTTTGTCTTGTCGGTGTTTATCTTCATTTTTCTTTTACTCAGTTCTTCTTCCCATATTTCTAGATTCTTCCTCAGGTGCAATTCTCCCTCCGCGCATATCATAAGATCATCCGCGAATGCGCATTCTCCTATTTTTACAGGTCTCAAATTTCTGTATCCCACGTTGACCTTGCGGGCTTTCTGTTTTACTTTCTTTATCACATCATCCATGATTGTTATAAATAGAGTCGGGCTGAGCACCCCTCCTTGTTTTAATCCCTCCTCTACTGGAAAGGAATCTGATTGTGCATTATGTGTTCGGACGTAATTGTAATTGCTCTTATACACGGATTCTATTGCTTTCCTCAGTTTTGCACTGACACCTCTTGTTTCTAGGCTTTCCCATATCATTTTCCTAGGTATGTTGTCAAATGCCTTTTCTAGGTCTATAAAGGCCAAGCACACTTCCCTTTTTTTGTTAACCTTCTCCATGAGTTGCTTGATTGAGAATATATGATCTTGAGTACTTCGGCCTTTTCTAAATCCACTTTGTGCCTCGTCCAGTGTTGGCTCAATTTCTTCGCTGTCTTTTTTCCAATATTCCTTCATAAATTTTGGCCACTACGCTGAGCAGGGTTATGCCTCTATAATTACTGCAAATTCTCGAATCACCCTTCTTGTATATTGGCATGATTATTCCTATTTTCCAATCTTCTGGGATCTCCTCAGTTGACCATGCGATATTCACAATTCTTGTCAGTGTTTGAATGCCTCTCTGTCCTAAATTTTTTATCATTTCCGGTGTGATCTGGTCGTGTCCTGCTGCCTTGCCATTCTTCGTCCTCCTTATCATCTGTCTTATTTCATCTTCACATATGTCTCCGTGTTCTTGTGTTTTCATTGCTTGTTCGCCCCTTCGCTGCTCCACACTCGCAGTTTCCCTGTTTGGGTTAAGCAACTCGTGGAAATATTCGCGCCACCTATTCATTATGTCTCCCTCCTCGGTCAATATTCTGTTCTCGCTGTTCTTTATTTGGTGTATCACACTTTTCCTGTCTTTTCTCATGTTCTTTAAGGCCTTGTAAAATAGTTTCTGGTTTGCTTTGCTGTCCTCCTCCATTTTTTTACCGAACTCCTCCCAGGATGCTTTCTTAGCTTGTACGATCATTTCTTTGACCCTTCCTCTCTGCTCCTTGTATTTAGTGTATTTTTCGTTTGATCCGTCTGTAAGGTATTGTTTCCATCTTAGCTTTTTCAGTTTAACCTGTTCTTCTATCTGTTTGTTCCACCATTTGCTCTGTTTTCTATTCTTGTTTATTCTGATCGTTCCACATGTTGCCTTGGCTGTGTTTATTATTATTTCTTTAAAAGTCCTCCAAATATCCTCCAAACTCTCTTCAAGTCAGCCCTCGTGCATCTCGGTTATTTTTCCCTCTACTTCATGCTGTACCTCGTTGCTGTGTCATTTCCGGCTAGTTTGTAAGTTTTTATAGCTTCTTTTGTTTTTATCGTCCCTTTGGGTATCTTTGTAGGCCGTTTGTGTGTTCGTATCTTTATCTTTGCCAGTACCAAGTAGTGGTCACTGTATATATCATAACCCCTTTTTACACTCACATCCAGCACTTCCGCTCTATTTATTTTATCTATCAGTATATAAGAGATTTTTCATTTCTACTCTTGGCCTCTCTCGTGTACTTGTGAATGTCTTTGTGCTGATAGAAAGTGTTTGCAACTATCAGGTTATTTTCAGTGCAAAAGTCAATCAATCTTTTCCCGTTATTATTTTTGACTTCTTCGCCGAATCGACCTACAACTTTATTTGTTTCATTTATTCCTTTACCCACTCTAGCATTTAGGTCACCCAGGATTATAATTCTGCCTGTTGCACTTTCTGTAGTTTCAGTTAGTTTTTCCCAGAACTGGATTTTGACTTCCGATCTCATATCTTCATTTGGTCCGTATGCAATCACTATATTTGTTTTTCTATCCTTCTCCCACTGCATCTCTATCATCATAATCCTTTCCGACACACATTCCCATTTGTTTAGGTATCCAATATTTTCTTTTTTGATTATGCATCCAACTCCCTCCTTTGCCCTATCTTCTTGTTTTACACCACTATATATCATTAGATGTCCCTCCTCTGTTTCCACTTCACCCCTTCCCTTTCTCTTTGTCTCACACAGGCCCAATATGTCTAGTCTTGCATTATCAAATTCTTTAATCAGTTCTCGTTCTCGTTCTTTTCCTTGTAGCCCTCTAATTTTCCACACCGCCATCCTCAATACTTCCACATCGTTGTCCTTTTTCATTGCCATCGTCATATCCCCCAAGTGTGCTCCCATGTTTATGTCTTCGTTTAGTCGTTTTTTGGAGTAACAATAGTGAAGTTTTTCTCAACTACGCCTCCATCTTTGTCACTCCACACAAACAGTTTGCCCTCAATAGTTATCTTTTTATATCCTACTCTAACTCGTTTTCCGCGTGCTTTGTGTTCCCTGGCTATGCTTCTGATTTGGCTCTGCACCTTCCTTTCATCCAATGTTAGGTCATTCTCAATATATATGTTCGTGTCTCTAAGTTTGTTTTTGTTTCCCATTATTTCCTGCTTCGTACTAAATGATTCTAATTCTGCCAAGACCACCTCCGCTGCTCCATCTTTGCTTATTTTATATGCTCTCACTATCTTTGTTTCTATCTGCATCCTGTTCTGTAGCAGTTCTTCTATTATGTTCTTCTCACTTCCGTTCGGTACTGTTACTCCCTTCACAACAATGTTATTCTTCCTCTTGTTTTTCTCATCTCTCTCCGCCTTGTCCTCCAGGGCTCGTATTCTATTCTCAAGTTGATCTCTCCCACTTCTCCTCTCTCTTACTAATATCCTCTTTCAAATCTCTTATTTCAGTTTTTAGCTCCTGTGTATTATTTGCCATTGTTTGCATCATCTTTTCCATCATTTTTTCCATCCTCTCTACCGCCCTTTCCATGTTGTCCTCCTGGCTTTGGCGGCTAATGGCTGCGTTACGTTGATGATATTTTTGCAATTTGGTCTCATGGCAGAGATAATCTAAACGTGTTTTTGAATTATCTCAATGGACGTCACCGAAACATTCAGTTCACAATGGAACTCGAACATGAAGGCAAGCTACCATTCTTACATGTACTTGTTTTGAAGAAATGTAATGGTACTTTTGGATATACGGTGTACAGAAAACATACCCATACAAATAGATACCTGAATGCACTATCTCATCACCATCCACAACAACTTAATGCAGTGTTGCGTACGCTAGCCATTACATCCAGACGGCTGACCACGCCGCAGAGGAGCGGCAGACACTGGTTCGTACTCTGAAGAGGAATGGATACAGCAACACTTCCATTAATAGTGCCTTAAGATCCCAGGAACATACAGACCAACAGAGAGATGATCAGTGAACACGACGCGTACCTTATATACCTTATATCAAAGACATCACTGACAGGATCTCGAGGGAGTTGAGAAGACATGGTAGTCAAACGATCTGCACAACAGCGACTTGTATAGGTTCTTTTCTACCTCGACCCAAGGATATTATCAATTTGGAAAATCAGGGTGTCTACGAAATTAGCTGCGGAGAGTGCCATAAATCGTATGTCGGCCAGACGAACCGACGTGTGAGTGCGCGGATAGAAGTGCATAAATTGGCGATGACGCATAAATTAGTGACATATTCTTTGGCGGCTCATAGAATTGAAACTGGGCATAAGATTAATTTTGACCGTGAGATAATTTTGAAAGACAATATAGAATCGGTTCGTGTGGTACGTGAGGCAATAGAAATTTCAAAAAGAGCGAACAACTTAAATAAGCGTGATGACGCGCTTAATTTATCGAGTGTTTGGAAGCCGCTGCTGGAGGAAGTACGTTACGTCCCGGTATATCATAGAACGCTGAGGCACCTTAAAGAACACGGTTGGTGATTTCGACGGGCAGTGGCAGGGCTGCTTCATCAGCTACGATGAGTGGACCCATGACACGCAGTCGCGCTCGTGCGACTATGGCAACCGTCATAGAGGAATAGAAGGCGAATATATTTGAGACTAGTTTGTTTGACATTGTTTAATAGAAGGTTTTATGAAAAACCTTCTTAAATAGCTGTGACGGTCGTTACCAGCACAGCCAACTCTTGGTTTTGGTAGCATAAAATCAAAATTTCGCGGAATGGCCCTAGCAGGGCCGCCGCGTATGGGTGTGCAGGTTGTGCACCGCACAAAGGCGCCTTGTCCAGGGGGGCGCCATTTCGAATTACAAAGCAAAATGTTTACTCCGAAAAAGTGCAATTCCACTTAGATTACCTTAATATTTTCATATTGCAGAGTAGCACATCCTAGCTAACTGTAGATTACTGTACGTACAAGTTGGATGCTGATTAATTTAATTATGTATGTGGACCTAGTATTTACATAACCTCCAGATACGATTAAGTAAGAAATGTAGTATTGATTCAACTCAGCAGGATTGTATGAAACTGAGAGAAAATACTGGCAGTCAGTGGTACAACGATTAATTACATCATACGGTACCTAGCAAGACAATAATTAGCTTTCAGAGGTTCTTCTAAAAAGCCTTTTGTCAATGACGGTAACTTCTTAAATATTATATATATGAATTGTTCCATCTTGCACATTCACGTGACTGATATATTGGAATAAAACTATGGTTGTTTTGTGAATGTCGAGTATATTAATTACAGGAGATCGATTTCGGTCTTAGGCAATATCCACCATCTTCAGGCCAATAGTCATTTATTAAATTTTACTTATTAATTTTACCTATTCACTTTGGCTTGAAGATGGCTTTTACAGACCGAAATCGATCGCCTGTAATTAATATACTCGACATTCACAAAACAACCATAGTTTTATATCAATATATTCTTAAAATTAGTTAAACTATATCCAAATTTGATTCGGTAATGGCAGAACACTTACGACGCATCCAGCTATCAACAAAAAGAACAGCACACTAACGAACAAATTAAAATTGTAATTGGTCAAAATATTTCCAACGTAATACAACAGAAAATTATAGAAATGAAAAAATGTTCGAAATATTTGTTAATAATTTTAGATACTACTCCGGATCTAAGTCATAATGAAGAATAAATTATTACTGTTATTAGATTTGTATACCATAACAAAGATAGAAATGCTGCTGAAATACGTGAAGATTTTTTGGGTTTTCAATCAATTGATGACAGGCACCACTGCTCAAGGGTTCTTCGAATTTATTACTAATCATTTCAAAATGAATCTCGATATTTCTAATTTACGAGGGCCAGCTAATGATAATGCTGCTAACATGCGTGGGAAGCATAATGTCCTCCACCAAAAAATACTTGAAATAAATTCAAGAGCTTTCTTTATACCGTATTCATTAAATTTAAGATTTGAATTTTAATTTTTTTTTCAAATTTCTTTTCATTATCCGTTAAACGCTGGGCGATATTAAAAATATATATAACAAGTTTGACGTTAAAACCGCTGGCTGCTACTAGATAAGAAAGTCGTGTTGAGGCAATCAGACCGCATAAAACAAATTTAAAAGAAATAAAAGAAATGCCCTTAATGACATTTCACAAGATGATTCTTAAGATATAGATGCAAGATGAGAAACATAATTGAAAACATAATTTCAAAGATATTTACATAAAAATTTTCATTGTCAATTCACATTTGGTACGATGTATTAAATTTAGTTAACGTAGTAAGTAAAATGATGCAGAATCCGACATACACAAGCCTTGAATAATATTACAAACGAATTAAAAACACGCAGAACTCATGCAAATTTTGAAAATATTATTACATCAACAACAAATACAGCTCAACAATTAGACTTGGATCCCGTTTTTCCAGAGTTCCGAATACGGAAAAAGACGAAACTATTCCATTATGAGGCACCAGTTCAGCCTATAAATAACCCAAACGAAATTTTTAAAATAACTTTTCATTTTGCAATGCTGGACTGTACCATACCTTCCCTTCAAGAAAGGTTTTAACTATTACAGCAACATCATGAAAATTTTAAACTAATCCATAATGTGCAAACATTAAAAGAATCGATTGATGACGATTTATTAAAATATTGCAAAGATATGCAGTTAACACTCATGATAGAGGCAATATGGAAGATCAAGATATTGACGGTAAGATTTTATTCGGAGAAATTAAAAGCATAATATAATATGTTTGTTAAAAAGTGATATTTTTCCTGACGGATTACTAAATTACATATATGAAAACAATTTAGCTGAAACTTTTCCTAATTTTGTTATTGTTCTTCGAATGTGTCTAACTTTGTCCATTTCCGTTGCCTCCGGTGAAAGAAGTTTTTCCAAATTAAAAATTATTTACATTCCACAATGAGCCATGAATGACTGTCAAGCTTGGCATTAATATCAATAGAAAATGAGATCCTAGATTCAATAAATATAACTAATTTAATTAAAGATTTTGTATCAATGAACGCAAGAAGAGTTACAATGTAATATGACACTAGCTACACTGTTAAACGTTGTTACAACAAATCATTTTAAATGAGAATAAATGTTTTTTTTTTGTAGATATGTAACAAGTACGAGTCTTTTGTTATTTTTATTATACATTATATTCGTTTTTTATTATACATAACTCTAAATAAATGTGCTACTCTAAAATATTTTATATTATAAATATGTTATAAATACTTCTAAAAGAATAATGTTGTTTTAATTTTCAATGTTTTACGGAATGGGGCGCCAAATTTTAATTTGCACAAAGGCGCCTTCTACCCACGCGGCGGCGCTGGGCCCTAGTGTAAAGTTTCAATAGAATACTAAAAAAGTTAATAAATAATACTAGTTTTTATTTGAAATTTCGGCTAGCTACTTTTATATTGATTGCATCATGCGTAGTAGCTAGAATAAGCATATAAATAGCCCACTAATCTTGTCAGACATTAATAACAATAATAGGAGTTAAAATCAAAGTACTACCTGACATTGTCAGATAAACATTTTCCTGATTATGTGTAGATATTGTGACATCACAAGAGGCCAAGATGGTAGATTTAATTTTAGAAGAATATGAAGATGTATGTAATAGAAGTTCTAAATATTTTTTTGCCAAAATGTTGATGGTACTTTATCTAGCACAGCCTCGCTTTTTTGAACAGCAAAACTCCGAAGTTAAAACTACGCCATGGAATAAAATCTCATACAAATTTAACGGCCAGAATCATTTAGAAAATAAACTGCTTCCGGGTTATGCCGTATGTCAAGATTTGTAAATGCTGACGTTTCGCGAAGCATGTTGCTCGCTTCTTCATAAAAAATTTGCTGATGTTTTTAAGGAGGTTTAACGTTATTTTGTGACATCGCATGTTGATTAAAAAAACTATTTTTAAGATAATATTGCCTTGTAGTATTTCAATTTTACATGCATTATATAAAATTTCAGATTATATTTTAGAGCCGATTGATGCCAAGGTAAGAATTTTAATCGTACCACAGAAACGGCGGATTGGCACTGAATTTTTCCGAAAGGCGCCAAAATCTTTTTCGCACGCACAAGAAAAATATCACGCGCATAGCCTGCATACAGTTATACTAATAATTATACCAAAACATAAGTTATACAAAAATGTCTCTACTTTAATTTGTTATTTAACTATTTTGATGACATTACAGAAATGGCGGCTCATTTGCAAAAACGTTGAAAAATGCTAAGAGTAAACCTCCAGTTCCGTTGCGCCCTTTTGAACAAAACTTCTTTCAGCTCAAGTTTAGTCATGATAGATAGATAGATAGATAGATAGATAGATAGATAGATAGATAGATAGATAGATAGATAGATAGATAGATAGATAGATAGATAGATAGATAGACAGACAGACAGACGGACGGACGGACGGACGGACCGACAGACAGACAGACAGACAGACAGACAGACAGACAGACAGACAGACAGACAGATAGATAGATAGATAGATAGATAGATAGATAGATAGATAGATAGATAGATAGATAGATAGATAGATAGATAGATAGATAGATAGATAGATAGATAGATAGAGGGACGGACGGACGGACGGACGGACGGCCAGACAGACAGACAGACAGACAGACGGACAGATCCGCACCTGGTGCCACCCGTTTTGGGGTGACCCGACCGTGAACGAAAAAACTTATAAAAACCATCACAATGTTTTTCAACCATAAATAACTTTAGACCTCAAGCTATTTTAACCAGTTATCCAAAGTAAGTATCAATTGTGATAATTTATAAATGCTTCTAAGTTATTAAATAAATAATTACTGCAGATTAAAATATTTACAAGTGGAAGTTATTCAGTCAGTACAGTTTTGCGAATTTTTATAAATGGCAGTACTGATGTGTACATATGGTTATGATTTATTTGTAATCTATTGTTTTGTTTACCTGAAAGCAATTTTTACAATATGACTTTTTTTGCGTTGAAAAAATCGGAGGACTACGACACCGATGCAAGACTTTCCAGATCTCTGTAGATCTGAACTTGAAAAGGATATGTTGGAATGTTTTGACCGACGCACGCACGCACTCACGCACGCACGCACGCACGCACGAAATATAATTGTTTAACACTTGTTAATTTAAAAAAACAATTTATTTAAATATTACATACAGAGTTTGATGTGCGTAATATCTAAGAGTATAATACTGACTATAATTATAACTGCTAAGTGCAACAATGCTACTGCTTATACACTATTCTTAATCTACTCCTAGGAATGTGCTGCCTCAGCATATCTGGGTACGTAACTCCTCCATCCCGAGACGAAAGACATCCCGTTGGCCTTAGTGGGACAATGGATGACTTTTGTTTATTGATATAGCTTCTCGCGGATGCTGACTGTTGAAGGTTGCGGCAAGTGCTTCGACCTCCGGTATTTGATAATAAACTTGGCTACGATTCCAAGGATTGCTAAACATAAAATAACATATAAAATTATTGTCCAATATATAGGTAATTGGTGAAGTTTTGGTGTCGTTACATGTTGTAACTCTTCTTTTAATTTGTACAGTCCGGTGTGGATGTCCGTCAAGTTTTGATAGTGGGCCTCTTGTAGTTGCCGAATTTCGTGAATTTTTTCTTCGCTCGATTTTGGTCCGCGATTCAGCTGTAGCTGCGGGATATTGGGTCTTCTTATCCGTTGTGTTTTGGACTCGTACACTTGTAGAGTCCTGTCGTTGATGGTGATCATGAAGTCTGATGTAATCTCTACTAGGTGGGTCCCATGTATGTTGTCCATTTCTTCTGTCTTATCACAGCGTTTCTTGACATTGGTTGAATTTGGGGCAGTGATGATCCATTGGTTAGGTGCAATCGTTGTGATCTCTATATCCTGGATTTTGGTAAAGGTCTGCCTGCATACATCATAGTTATTAGTAAATCGTAATAATTGTATCTCACATGGTGACGTGTTGGAAATGATGTTACTATGCTCTGCTTGGCATATGTATTCCCCGGGCCATACTTCTCTGTATTGGTCTCCTGAAGATACAAACTTATTTTCGTTTATTGCCAGGTAAGGATTAGATGGTAAGATATAAATATAAATAAATAGGAATTATTTGTTGGTAAAGGTAAGGGGAAGAGATGGTAGTAATTGTATGATTAGGGTTCCACCAACGGTACCATTATGATAAATATAATACTTTCTCCCTTTACGTAAGCTTTGATTTTATGGTAACGTCTCCCCAGAGTCCGCGGATGATCCATCCAAGGATTCTGGAACAGTAGTGCCATGTTTTAGATTTTTAATATGTACTTTTCTGGTTTTATTCTTATCGTCTATTACAGTTGCAGTATTATCATCGTGTAATGTTTGAATCCTATATGGTCCTTGAAACATTGTGTTATTTTATTTCTATTTCCAGATCTTAATCTGACATATACTTCTTGTCCTACCTCCAAAGGTTTTGTTTTTACTTTATCGTTCCTTTTCTCAATTACGTTGGTCTTTTATTGTTGCATTTGATTTCCTAGGTTCTGGTATAAAGTCTTCAATCTGTTTACATGTTTCTCGATGTAATCACTGTAAAAATGGTTATCATAATACAGATCAAATGGATCACAGCTCTTTGTATGTTCAAATGTTAGTTCATGCGGTGTAAGTCCTGTTGTTGTGTGTATCGAGTTGTTGTATGCTATGATCGCAATACGCATCAGTTTCGCCATGCTACAAGTTTTGTCGTTTGCTTAAAATCCGTAAATGCTTAATTAACGTTGAATGAAGTCTTTCAATGTTTCCGTTCGAATTAGGATTGTTTGGTGTGCAATAATGAATTTTAATTTTATGTTTTAATAGTAATTCCTTTATTAGTCCATTATTGAATTCAGCTCCTGAGTCCGTTATCATTTCTTCTGGTGTTCCGAATGTAGCAAAGTATGTAATTAATGCGTCGGCAATTTCAACGGCATTCTTACTTTTAATGCATATCGCCTGTGCATGTTTTGTGAATGCATCTATTATTGTTAAGAACTGTTGTCCGCCTATGGTGAATACGTCGACATGAATTCGTTGAAATGGCACATCTACCTTATCAGTTATATTTAGACTTGGGTGTGGTTGCTGACGATTGTATTTCGTCCTGTTACATAATTGTCATCGTTTTATGTAGATTGAAATAGTTTCTTTCATGTTGTTCCAATAATAGCGACGTTGTAGTTGTTTTAATGTTTCGTTTATTCCTCGATGATTATTTTTACCTTCATGATAGTTCTTGACTATCTCCATTTGTTCTTCTGGGTCATTTATTGTCTGTAATTTCCTCATGCATCTAAATAATTTAGGTCCGTTATCATTGAAGTATTTAGTATAAGTTGTACAGAAATTTTTATACATTTGTTCCTGTTTGAAATATAAATATTGTTTTCCTTGTGGCATGTAGTCCCTTATTAATTTGAATATTTCTTCTTCGTTGTTTGATTTAGGCATGGTTACTCTGTAAATTTTCTTCCCTTGATTTATCTGTAGTGTAATCTTACATGTGTCCAAATACGTCTGATCGATATGATATTGAGGATTTTTGTTGTCTATCGCTTCATCCAATGTTGGTATTGTATCTCGTGGTTCGTCGTTTAAGTTTGAATGTACCGTACTTGCAGGTTCCATTGGTTGGTCTTGGTCTCTGGTGACTGATGTACTAGGCTGTTGTACGTCTTCTGTAACAAATGACGTATTTGGTAATTGTTCTATTGTTGGGGGATCTTCTTCTCCTTCTAGTAGTTCTCTTATAAGTTGGTCTACGTCGTCTCCGACATTTCCTTGTATTGATTCTGTTTCCAAAGCGTTGATTTTTATTCGAGATAAGGCGTCTGCGTTAGTATTATACTTGCCTTTCTTGTATAGAATTTCATAATCATACTCTTCTAGTCTTATTTTCCATCGGGCTAACTTGGAATTTGGTTCTTTTAGTGATGTTAACCAGACCAAGGGTCTGTGGTCTGTGTAGATGATGAATGGCCTACCGCAGATGTAGGGCCTAAAGTATTTTGTTGCCCATACGATGGCTAAAAGCTCCTTCTCTATTGTAGAATATAGTTGTTCTGAATCTGATAAAGTTCTAGAAGCATAACTTATAGGTTTATTTTGTCCTATTCTTCCTTGAGAGAGTACTGCGCCGATTGCTATGTTCGAGGCGTCCGTTGTTAATACAAATGGTTTTGAAAAGTCTGGATACTGTAACACTGGTTCATTAGTTAATATATGTTTACATGTTTCAAATGCTTTTATAAATTCTTCATCCTGTACTATTTTTGCATGTTTCTTTAGACATCTTGTCATTGGTTTCGTAATTTTGGCAAAGTCCTTGATAAACTTTCGATAGTAACCTACCAAGCCTAGAAATGCTTTGATCTCCTTTGTTGTCGTAGGTATTGGATATTTCAGGATGGCTTTAATTTTTTCCGGATTTGGTTTCACACTTTTATCCGATATTACGTGTCCTAGGTAAGTTGTTTCCTTCCGTAAAAATTCACATTTGTCTAATTTTATTTTCAAATTTGCTTTTCGTAATCTTTCAAATACTGTTGTAAGTTTTCCAAATGTTCTTGAACACTTGTTGAATAGATAATCATCTAAGTACACGTGACATACGTCTTCCTGAAGACCTCGTAGTATATTGTATAACTCTTTGAAAAGTTGCTGGAGCATTCTTCAGTCCAAAAGGCATTCTTTTAAATTCATAATGTCCTTGTTCTATGTAGAAAAGGCTGTTTTCTGTATATCCTTGGGGTCCATTTCAAGTTGATGATAACCACTAGCAAGGTCAAGGGTGGTAAAGTACTGACTCCTTCCTAACTTATCTAAGATGTCGGTTATGTTAGGTATCGTCAATGGTTTGTTCATTTACTCGTCTGTAGTCGATTACCATTCGATATTTAACCTTCCCTGATGCATCCATCTTCTTTGGTACTACAGTAACTGGACAGCTCCAAGGGCTGTAACTTTCCTGGATGATATCTTGTTCCAATAATTGTTGGGCCTGTTGTTTTATTTCGTCTTTCTTCTGTTGGGGCTGTCTATATGGTCTGGAATATGCGGGTGTTTCATCTTTAAGTCTTAGAGTATGTTTAATTTGATTTGTAAATGTCAATGGTAAACGTTCATCATAACATATGTCCTTGTATTCTAAACATCTGCTTTGTATTTGTTGGTATTCGTCATCATTTAGGTGAACTAACCTTAAGTTCATCATAACATTTTCTATCTGCAGTTTTTCAATTTGTTTTGGTGTATATGGTGTCTTGTTGCTTTTACCGATGGTAGTCTTGGGGTCATACTCCTCAGCGTCGATTGGTTGATCGATCTCGATTTCTACAGGAAAATTGTTGAAATTTACAGCGCACGCACGCACGCACGCACGCACGCACGCACGCACGCACGCACGCACGCACGCACGCACGCACGCACGCACGCACGCACGCACGCACGCACGCACGCACGCACGCACGTACGCGCGTACGCACGCACACGCACACGCACACGCACACGCTGTTTTTGAACGTTGGTAAAAAATGTTCAAGGGACACAATATTTTAACAAAGTTTAAAACACATGTTGGCAACATTTTGTATTATTAGTATTATTTTAACTTTATACGTAGTATTATAAAGTATTGCAATCGTGCAAAAAGAATTGAGATTTTAGCGTGCATTTCTCCAGCCCCACCATGGCGGATTTTGAAATATCGCTATATACCAAATTTTATGTTTTGTGTTACAGGGAAGCAAGTGTCATAATCAAAACTTTAGTTATTGAATAGTTATTGAGGTACATCGAAATGTTAAGTACAGAAACAAATGTGCTCCTAAGTATTTCCGCAGATAGAAGTAATTTTTCCATTACGTCTGCGATATCCCGGCTTAGTAGCTGGAAATTGGACTTTTCTTTCATGCCAATGGCTAATGTTAGCATAGTATCAAAATTTTACTTTGAGAAAAAAATGTTCCAAACCGATTTTCGGAGACATAAGCAATTTTCCGGATAGTGCTGGGAACCCCCGGTTTATTGTTTGGAAAATCAGTTTATTTTAGATGCCAATTTATTGTGTTAGTTTATAATTAGTTGTTCCGTAGAGATAAAGTTTTGTTTCGCTTCCATTCGTGAGATATAGGCAATTTTTGCTGACGACGGGCTCGAGAAATTGCGCCGTGCCACATTGTAAATTTGAAATTTTCTTGATGCAAAAGTTTTGTGTTACCCTTTTGTCGTTTTGTTCCGTTGAGAAAAAGTTTTGTTTCGACCTATTTTCGGAGATACAAGCAATTTTCCGAGGAGGGGCCAGAACAGCTTTTTGGAATTTAGAAATTTTATCGATGTCAATATTTTGTCTTACCTTTGTATCGTTTTGTTCCGCAGATAAAAAGTTTTCTTCAGACCTATTTTCCGAGATATAAGCTATTTCCCGAGGAGGGGCCAGAGGAGCGTTTTGGAAATTTAAAATTTTCTCGATGCCAAAGTTTAGTGTAAGCTTTGTATCGTTTTGTTCCGACCTATTTCCCGAGATATAAGCTATTTTCCGAGGAGGGTCCACAGTGTGAGAATTAGCTAATCTAGCGGGACAAAAGTCAAAATATCAAAGTCAAATAAAATACTTGAAATCCATTTGTTTTACTTCTTAACATTATCCTCAACTGTGAACTGGACGATATTAGTCAATGCCGGTCATCTAACGGCAGAAAAAAAATCTTAAAAGTGGGTATATATGTACTTGCTCCGAACGTGTATGGAACGATATATTATAATGTGCCTGATGTGGCCAGGCACATAACTATATCATACAATATATAAAATTAATAGTTTAGCTGCATGAGAATCTATTTTTTTGAGATAAATCGTAGGTATTGTCAAAGCATCAGCATTTAACACTATCTACACTACGTCATTAGAATGATAGTTATTTATGGTCACAAGTGCCGAAAGTACAGAATAGCGCGACGAGCGGGGATGCGGCTCGTCACCGAAGGCGGAACGTCGCCGTCGCATGTGAGCGAGTCGCGCTATCTAGTTTTCGGCAGGAGTGACATCAACGTTTATTGTGTTGCTTTTTGAGAAATATGTATGTATTTTAAAAAAATTATTAATGGTAATATTTCTGTATAGGAAATGTTAGGTTGGTAGCACTTTGACGAAACGTCAAGTTTAAAAAGCTAATTCAAATTCTGACAGATTTATATTTATTTATGACACTATAGATGTCACATTCGTACCAACATACTAAAATAAAACTACACTCGTCGCTATACTTTATTTACAATTTTCTCAATATCGTTTTTAGAATTACATCTGAAGACGGGTTGATATTTCTTATCAACAAACAATCAAATTGGTGACCTTATTTTATTTCAAATTTGTATTTTGTACTTTGCCGCACTAGAGTAGCACCGTTCTCCAACCTCTGGTGAAATCAGCTGTTTTCGAGTGTGACAGCACAAAAAAATATTTGTCAAAATTCTGGCTACTATGTAGGTTCATATCAATGCCGATGCGACCGATCTCGATCAAATAGAATTGGCTCTTGCAGCTAAACTATTAATTTTACCCAAAAATGTCATAGGCATAAATTATTCAAAATTTCCTCTACTTTAATTTATTATTTAACTATTTTTACGAAATTACAGAAATGGCGGCTCATTTGCAAATTACTTGAAAAAGGCTTAGAATAAACTACCAGTTACTTCGGACCCTTTTGAACCAAAAGCTTTTCAGCTCTAAGTTAGGTCATGAAACTTCTAAATATGAACTTTCGTTCCGGTACATTTAGTAGCTTCACCGGAATCGTCAACAAAAACGTTTACACACAGGCATACACACAGACACACACGCACACACAGACTTTTTTTACCTTGGTCAAAAATGTTCAGGGGACCCAAAAAGACCTATGTCCGCTAAAATCTCAATTTTACACGATTACAATACTTATTGCATATTGCGTATGATAAAGTAAAAATAAACAATAAAATAAGTAATACAGACTGCCAAAGTGCCGTTACCATAACTACGTATCGTGCTGCTAGACTATGTGCGGCAACATGAACTTGCACCGCGAAAACGCATATCTTTATTTCATTATTTTAACAATGATTTTACTTACAATTATTAACTTGACCTATTTTTTATGTTTATTGAGCCTAACAGAACATTATTACCCATTTTTGACATTAAACTCATTAATTTAAGACGACAAAATTATCTTTTGCCATTTATGATTTTAAAGATCACTTCCGGAAAATCCGGAAGTCATAATGACGTTGAGAACACCAAAATAAATGCATTTTTGTGCTATTTCCCGAGATATAAGCTATTTTCTGAGGAGGGGCCGGAAAAGCTTTCTGGAAATTAGATATTTTCTGGATGCCAAAGTTTTGTGTTCGTTTTGTATCGTTTTGTTCCGTTGAGAGAAAGTTTTGTTCCGACCTATTTCCCGAGATATAAGCAATTTTCCGAGGAGGGACCAGAACAGCTTTTTGGAATTTAGAAATTTTATCGATGTCAATGTTTTGTGTTACCTTTGTATCGTTTCGTTCCGCAGATAAAAAGTTTTCTTCAGACCTATTTTCCGAGATATAAGCTATTTCCCGAGGAGGGGTGTTACACCGCGGTTTTGACCAGTTATAATTGCGTAATTGTTTTCCTTATCTCGTTTCCACATTGAGGAATTTTGGGGCTGTTGCACAATTGTTCAAGTCTTATGGTCGTTTGGCTCTTTGGCGCTGCTGTAGTTACAGCCAAGTGGTTAGCGCTTCCGCTACCGGCCGTAAGATGTCGCGGCATGTACCGCTTTGGGCCGGTCAGCCCATTGTTTTGGCTGATTACTCTTCGGTGGAGGATGGGAGAAATTTAATTTTTGCATTTTTGTGCTGGGCAAAAATGTAGCTTTCCATCAAGCCCTCATTTTGTGAAATCCGTGCAGTTTGGAGAATTAAGGGTCTTTTCGCGTTGTTTCTTGGGTGTACCACTTTTTGCACCCGTGACGTATGATTTTCATTTTTGGTGAATTTATTCGGTTTCTCGGAACTGTATATTGGGATCTTGTTGACCGGGTTATTATGAGTCTCCTTGGATTTTTCTGCTCCTAATGACTGGTTCCCTTTGATTAAAGTCCCTCTAATTGCCTTTTTGCGAAGTTTTTGGTCCGGTTAGAGTGGGGGGCGAGGCTATATATAGATCCGCATTTGGTCCCTCTGGATTGTTGATTCTTGGTTGTTAGACGAATCGCTGTCAGTCAACTTTATCCTGGAGTCTACGTGAAGCTGTGTGGAAGTGACTTGGAGTTGCTCGTTTGTTTGGTGCCTTGCTGGTGTACGAAGTATCTCTCGCTGTATGCGGAACCATCCTTCCCAAGCTAAGAAGTTTTAACCATTGTGGTGTGTTATATGGTTGGAACCCCGTCGCCTTTTGTGCGGATTCAGTACGTAGAATACTGTTGGATTCACGGTTAAGCCCGCTCAAGATCTTACGGTGAGTCTCTGGTTCGTTTGTTACTTTTAGAATTGGTTCCTTATTGCGGGGAATATTTTTATGCTTCTTCGTCTGGGCATCGTCGGATATTTATTCTTCGTCTGGGCATCGTCGGATATTTATTCTTCGTCTGGGCATCGTCGGATATTTATTCTTCGTCTGGACCTCTTTGGATATTTATTCTACGTCTGGTGGCCTTTATCCTTTTCTGTGGTGTCTTCGTCTGGGGACGTTTTCGTCTTTGGATGGGAGGACAACCCTTTCGATCAGAGGACCAGTTTCGTGGAGTGATAACTTTGGCACGACTTGATCGAGTGGATCTAGCGGACCGGGTGGCGTCCTGGAGTGGAGCGTCGGAAGCTGCGGAGAGTTTGCCTTGCGGACTGCCGGACTGCGGGTGTCTTCGTGGGACGGGGACATTCCTTCGCTGCCGAGGTCAAGGTTTGACTTATATTTATATCTCCACCGGGCCCCTGCGTGGCCCTCGCCCTTGACGCAGTGCTGCCGGAGGTTTATTCGTGTCGTAATTAATTGTATTTTTCTTTCATTGTATAATTTACTTTGGGTGAGCCGTTCACCACTATCGTGTCTTTGTCCGGAAGGTTTCTAACCTCACCTACCCCAACAAACAGCTGTTGCGGTGGACCGTTGTTGTGCGTATGCTGCAACGGTAGCTAACCTCCCTCAACCTCTTTAATAATTTGTATTTGATTTGAATTTCAATTATATGGATTGATTTAATTTAATTTAATTTAATTTAATTAGATAAGTTTATCTTATCTTTGTCTTCTCTAATTTACTTGGTCGTTTATATTTGATAAACGTTGAGGTTAGGTTAGTCGGGTGAAGGGGTACCGGCAAAGTGTTTCTTTAAGGTTTGAGAATTTTAATTTACAATTTAATTTTGAATTTGAATTGTCCTGGTCATTTGGGACAATAATTTATTTAATATTGCCTTATTTCAATTTATTAATTTTATCCCTTTTGACACTGTTGTTAATCAAATTCCCAACGCTTTTCGGTCGGATTCAGTTAATTTAATTTTACGTCTGGAGGAATATTATCCCAGATACTGCGGTGAATTTCGTGCTTGGCCAAGAACGTGTTCGTCGGTTGTCGCATTTATCTTTCGGGGTTTTCAGGTTAATTATCGGCACTAACGTTGCCGAAGCGTTGCTATTTGAAATTGTGGTGTATTTGATAAATTGTATTATTGTGACTTGTTCTGGTGTGGATTATTTGAACGGTGGTCGACCTTGCTGGTCAGTGGATATTTTCCCGAGATACCGCTGTGATTTCGTGTACTTTTTTTGTCTGTGGGTATTAAATAAACTTGATTTTCCGGCAACTTTGGTTCTCTTCTTGTCCCTGTGTGGCATCATTTCTCTTTCAGCCAGCTTTCACAATCAAGCGATAGTCCACGGCGGGGTGCAGATTGTGTGGCGCCCATTTCGGAACACCTTGCGGTTGGATGTTGTTTATCCCCACGCCCTCTCCCAGAGTTGGTCGGTGCAACCCCAAGGACTGCATGAGCGCACAGGTAGAGCTCAAGGTTCCGGAACTTATATTAAAATATTTTATAGCTTTCATCGGGAATAGAAAGTCAAGGTGTTTCATTGGCGCCCAACGTGGGGCCGTTCTTTGTTAATTAGGTCGTCCTTAGTTAATTAAATTTGGTTGTTGTCTTCGAGTTTGTTTTTTTTTGCTGCCTTGCTGCTGAACTGCTTCCGCTTTGCTGCTTGGGATTTCTTTGTTGTTGTTGTGTGTTTTGCCGTTGGTGTAGCACGTGTGACCTCCCCTCTCCGAGCGGTTCCCTCCATTGTTAGTATTTATTTGATTTTCTTTCGTGACTGATTCTTTCTCTGTCGCCATGACCACGCCTGCGATGAATGTGAACCATTTGAAGCGAGATGAATTGGAATTCGAGCTTCAAGTACGAGGAGTTGACCCAACTGCCATGACTGTTGTTGATATCCGGGCCAGCTTGCGGTCGATGATGAGGCTGGAGCGGGCCCAGCGTCCTCTCCATTACCCCAAGTACGTGTTCGATGATGAAAAGGATTTGGATGCCATCTCTGCAAAGTTTACCGAGCTGGAGCTCTTGGTGCAGACGATGGGAGAGGATCGATCCGGTCACCCGCGCTGCTGTTCCCGGGTACTGCATTTGTTGGGCCGTGTGGATGGAATTCCTACGGAAGGAGTTGTGGCTGCCACTGCGAAGAAGCGAGGAGAATGGCTTGCTAGAGTCTCTGCTCTGTTGACACGCTTGCAAAGGAGATCTCGACCTCGGGATTTAAATTTAAGCAACTCCCTCCTTAGTGCTGACGGCGGGGATGGCACTGAGGTTGACGACGGTGATGATTCCGATGAGCCTCCGGCGCGGGACACCGGCATGCGTTATCGAGCCCAAGAACGAGTGATCGACCAGTTCCCCTGTATAAGTGGAATCTTCATTTCTCCGGAGATCCCAAATCTATGTCCGTGATGGATTTTCTGGATCGTGTCCATGAGTTGAGTAGAGCTCGGGGTTGTACTGAGGAGGACTTGTATCGCTCATCGTTGGATTTGTTCACCGGTAAGGCGTTGTTGTGGTATCGATCGGCCATTCGGAAGTGTAAGACTTGGAAGGAACTGTCCGAGTTGCTAATGAAGCATTACCTCCCTCCCGACTATCGAAGTCGCTTATTCCAGGAGCTTCTGGGTAGGACCCAGGGACTCAATGGGTCTATCGTCGAGTATTTATCGTGTATGCAGGCTCTGTTTGCCCGGTATGGACAGATGTCCAGGGATGTACAGCTGGATATAGTACGACGAAATTTGGCCCCCTTTTATACAATGCAGCTCCCCCCAGTCCATAATATGGAACAGTTGGAAGCAGAATGTCTCCAACTAGAGACAAAGAAGTACCGAGCCGATCATTATCAGGCCCCTCCTCGGCGAAGTCGAGATTGCGTCGAGCCTGAGTTGGCGTGCATATCTTCTAGTTTGGAGGCCGCTTCTGTGTCTTCAGCTCCCCAGCGACCTCCGCAGGGCCGTAGCTAGGGGGGGGGGGCATAGTGGGGCAATGCCCTACCTTAAAATTCCAATGCCCTACTTTAAAAAATACCATCATTAAGATAGTATGCTCAATACCGTTTGTTCATTGAATGACATGATGTAAAAAAAGAAAATAATTTGCTACTCGCGTAGCGACATCTAAACAATTCTGAAGTAATCACAGTTTGACACATTCATAGATGCATACTAATTCATTATGGAGCCCATAGATGGCATTTGAAGTATATGTAGAACCTGTGCCGGTATTGCTGTTTGTGGTTTGTAGAATCCCCATATAAACTAAAATAAGCAGATTAGAGATGGTTTAGAGGTTATTTGTATATGTTATTGGTTAGTATTGGTTAGTATTGTGTAGGTACAGTGTTTCAGTCGGTTAACGACACAATTGCTGGTTTATTGCTGTGAACTGAAGAGTGATTGATTTTGCGATGGATATACGGACTTTCTTTAGCAAGAAGCGAAGAATTGAAGAGGAAATTGACTCCGATGAACCTCATTCCTCAAAACAGATGGAAGCACAAAATTCAATTGCTCCTTCTAACCCTGTGGAACACAGAACAGGTGTGGTGAAACATGTTAGTAGCATTAGCCATGGTATTCCTTTCGATATCGCACAAATCGGAGAACCGATAAAGCAAGTTATTTTAGATACATAGGGCCTTTGTAGCGGACTGGTTCAAGCGATATAAATGGTTGCAGTATTATGTGGAGAAAGATGCTGCGTTTTGCTATCCTTGCCAGCAATTTTTGCCTCATGGAAGCAAACAAACTTCTTACACTTCGACATGTTTCAAAAACTGGAAAAACGCCACTGATTCAAAAACGGTTTCCCAAAACACCAAAAATCAATTTCGCATACGCAAGCCATGGCGATGTGGGAAGACAAACTACGAAGAATATCTACAACTACCAGTGTCGAAACGTTGTTACATAGCAAAGTATTAGAAAAAAACAGGTATTACGTGAAATCTATTGTAGAAGTAATACAATTTCTAGTTGTCAACGAGTTAGCTTTGCGTGGAAATTATATCTTGAAGGAAGAAAAAGAACAAGGATTATTTCAGAATTTGTTTGAATATACGTGCATGAAAGATCCAAATTTGAAGGAGGCTCTCACACACATACCACAAAATGCAACGTATCGTTCACCTGAAATTCATAATCAAATAATTCAGGCAATGGTTCAAGCAGTACGAAGTTCCATTGTGAAAGATATTCAGGAATCTGACGTGAACTGGTTTACTCTAATGGAAGATGGGACGAGAGATAAAAATAACCGCGAAAATATTGCAATAGCAATACGTTACGTTAAGGGTGGAATCGTCAATGAGTCGTTGCTGACAGTTACAACTACTGAAAACCTTGATGCAGCCACTTTTACGGAATTAACGTTAAATACCCTTACGGAAAATAACATTGACCTCTCACGTATGCTAAGCCAATGCTATGATGGTGCAAGTGTAATGAGCGGAAAAGTTTCGGGAGTTGCTACCAGAATAGAAAACAAATTGGGCCGAAAAGTTCCTTACGTCCATTGCTATAACCATCGCCTGCATTTGATAGTCATCAGGACTATCTCGGAAATGACCTTCATTCGTTTATTTTTTTACCAATGCGTCATGCTACATGAATTCTTTCACCATGGCAAAATAGCTGCTTTGTATGGTGGAAAAAGGATTGGCCGGTTCCTCGAACAGCGTTGGTCAGGACACTTTTCGGTTACAAAAGTGGTAAACGATAATTATTCAGCGATTTTGGCAACTTGATGAAATTAAAAATGACAGATTTAACGGCGATGACGTCGCCAAGAGTGTCGGTATTAAAAAGGTCATGCTCGGTAGCTCCGAATGGCTATGGTTGTCGCCAAAATAATCTTATCCACGCTTCAGCCTGCAGACGCTGCTTTACAAGCCAGGAGCGCAGGATTGAAAGACGCAATCAAAATCACAATGTGCGTCCAATCGGAAATATCGAAACTGAGAGCAGATGATAGGTATGTTCAAATTTTGGCAGAAGCTAAATCGATGACAAGCGCCGATTCCGAAAATAGAACCCAAACCCAGAAGAGGCAAGTCAAAAAATCTATTCGTATGGATGACTACTTGGTGTATGGCGCTTCCTGTTCCTGCGCGAGACAAAACATAGAAGACCAGAACGATCAGCCATTTAAGTCTGAGTATTTCGAAACGTTGGATATACTAGTTGCAGAATTACAGAGAAGATTTTCGGACAACGACGATTTACTTAATTCATTGGCGAGTCTTGATGAGTTGGATGTAGACAAAATGGTACCTTTGAAAGATCTAGGTAAGTGTGAGAAAATTAAACGAAACTGTGTTGCTACTATTGTTTATTTATGTCCAATTCACAATTTTACCTAATTTTTCAGGTCTAACAATTCCATCAAGGGAAGAGGCTGCTGTGGTTAAAGCTTATTTGAGTCGTCGCGAGGATAGAACGGAAAACACAATGCAAGTTTTGTACAGGCAGCGAGAGGCCTTCAAAGATACTTATGAACTGTTTGCATCTGTGGCGACCATAGGATGCAGCACTGCTGTGTGCGAATCTACGTTCTCAACTTTGACTGCAATCAATAGGCCTCAGAGACTTTCAATGGGTCATGAAAGAATGGCAGGCTTGGTATTTCTTGCTTTTAAAAAAAAAGAACAAAGTCAGTTGATCTCAATGAACTCCTTCGCATTTTTAATAATATCGCGAATCGAAGAATTCGGCTTTTTTAAGGAAGGACTTTTTATTATTATTATTATTTATTATTTTTTATTGTTTCTATTGTTTATTTTTTATTGTTAGGGAATAAATATAGACCTGAATAAATAAATGTTTTGAGATTATCTACCTATCACCGCCTCCCAATAATTAAGTACTACCTCACTCACTCAGTTATAGTCCCAAGTACGATGAAAATCGATTTACCCAGATCACATCAAATAACATTTTTATTTCTGCGCTACCTGTAACCACCGTTGCCCTACTTTAAATTCAACTCTAGCTACGGCCCTGGACCTCCGAGGGACCTCACCGGCGTGGAATGCTACAACTGTCACAAAAAAGGACATATGGCTAGAGAGTGCCCGCGAAACCAGCCCCGTCCCAAATGGTGCTATCGATGTAAGCGCCCGGATGTGACGATGCGGACTTGTCCCGATTGTAATCCTCCCCGTTCGGAAAACTCCGATCGGAGGGCCTGATTGGTCATCAGAGGTCCTCCATACATCCCCTTTCGACCCCCGACGCTGCGCATCGTGTGCTGCTTGATTTCATCATCTCGCATGCTTCCGGTGACTCAAGACCTTACCTTAACGTCTCAATTTTGGGCCTCGACATGCTCGGTCTGTTGGATTCGGGAGCGACCAATACCATCGTTGGAGAGATGGGCTACCGAGCTTTGTTATCTCTGGGCCTTGTCTTGGACTCGACTTCGCGCCGCGATTGTGCCGTGGCCAATGGTGATGTTTGTTCTTCGTTGGGAACCATTGCGACTCCTTTTTCGTTGATGGGAAGGACATGTGTTTTAAATGTAATGGTGATTCCCGCTCTACCCCATAGGCTGATCCTGGGGATGGATTTTTGGCGCGGAATGGGTATAATCCCCGACTTGCGTAACGACGTGTGGAGGTTCGTCGATGGTGCGACGGAGGTGTGTGACTTGCAGATGCGAGATGAGCTGACGCCGCCGCAGCGATTAGCCTTGAATGGTTTGATTGACCGTACTTTCCGGTCCATGGGCTCCGGAGTATTGGGTACTGTTACTTCGGTGGAACATGAAATAGTGACTGATTCGCCTCCTATCAAACTCCGCTATTACCCGGTTTCCCCTGCTAAACAGAGGATCGTTGATGACGAATTGGAGAAGTTATTGGACCAAGGAGTGGTGGAACCCTCCAAGAGCGCTTGGTCAGCACCTATACTTCTCGTTCCCAAGAAGGACGGAAGCTACCGCTTTTGTGTAGACTACCGACGTCTTAATGCGGTCACCAAGCGGGACGCATACCCCCTTCCTTTTATCTCATCTATTCTCGATCGTCTGAGGGACGCCAGGTACCTGAGCTCTCTAGACATAAAGTCAGCGTATTGGCAGGTTCCGGTCTCCGAAAAATCGCGCGAGCTGACCGCTTTCACTATCCCCGGAAGAGGCTTGTATCAATTTCGAAGAATGCCAATGGGTCTGACGAACGCCCCGGCGACCTGGCAACGCTTGATCGATAGCGTGTTGGGAGCGGATTTGGAGCCTTACGTGTTAGTATATTTAGATGACATTATTATCATTTCACCCGACTTCACCCGACACCCATCTCTCAATCCTGGAAAAGGTTCTGGACCGTCTGCAAGCGGCTGGATTGACTATCAGTCAAGCCAAGTGTCAGTTCTGCCGACCCGAACTTAAGTATTTGGGGTATGTAGTGGACAGAAACGGACTCCGTGTGGACCCCGGAAAGGTGGAAGCAATTTTGAATATTCCGGTACCCCGGTCGGTGTCGGAGATTCGGCGGTTTGTCGGGATGGCGAGCTGGTATAGGCGGTTTGTTCCGGACTTTGCCTCCATCCTCGCTCCTATTAATGACCTCACGAAGAAGGGTGCGAAGTTTGTTTGGTCTTCGGAATGTGAACGGGCATTTGTTGCGGTGAAACAACATTTGGTCTCCGCCCCTATTTTAACGTGCCCCGATTTCGGGAAGCCCTTTTGCCTGCAGACCGATGCCTCCGCGTTTGGTCTCGGTGCGGTCCTTACTCAAAGTTTCGACGAGGGAGAACGGGTGATTGCCTTCTTATCCCGCTCCTTGACCCGCCAAGTGAGGAATTTCTCGACGACGGGGCGTGAGTGTTTAGGAGTTCTATGGGCCGTGGAGAAGCTGCGGCATTACCTCGAGGGAACCCGTTTCACGGTCATTACTGACCACGCCTCCCTAGTGTGGCTTAATAACCTGAAGGACCCCACCGGGCGATTGGCTAGATGGGCCGTCCGCTTACAGCCATTCGACTTTAATATCGTGCATCGGAAGGGAAGGGATCTCGTGGTGCCGGACTGTTTATCTCGGTCTGTGCCGGTTGCCGTTGACGTCGTGGAGATGCTGGATGAGCAGTTTTCCTCTACCACGGATGTTTGGTACCGCGGTATGATTTCGCGCGTGGAGGCCAATTTGTCCAAGTTCCCTCAATGGAGAGTGGAGGCCGGTAGGCTGTATAAGTATGTTAAATCGACCCGTTTTAGCCTTTCTGATCCCGGCGAGGAATGGAAGCTGGTGGTCCCGAAGGATTGTAGGAGTTTGCTGCTAAGAAGGTACCATGATGACCCTAGCGCTGGTCATGTGAGTGGATACAAGGTTTATTGGCGTTTGCGGGAGAGATTTATATGGCCGAAGATGCACGTGGTTGTCGCGAGGTATGTGCGACGGTGTGTGATCTGCGCAGCGCAGAAGCCTGAGCAGCGTGCTCCTGCAGGACTGATGGGCACCCGCCCGGACGTTTCTCGTCCGTGGCAGGTTATAAGTCTGGATTTTGTGGGACCTCTGCCTCGTTCCTCCAAGGGAAATACATCTCTTCTGGTGGTTAGTGATTATTTCAGTAAGTTTGTCCTACTTTTCGCCCTCCGTTCGGCGACTGCTAAGAGCCTTGCGAGGATCGTGGAGGACCATGTTTTCCTCGTGTATGGCGCTCCACAATACGTGATCTGCGACAATGGCGTCCAGATGAGGAGCAAGGACTTTAAGCATATGTGTGACTCGTACGGCACGACAGTTTCCTACACTCCGTTATACTATCCCCGGGCAGATCCCGTGGAACGGGTCAACCGTGTTGTGAAGACAATGCTGGGATGTTATGTTAAGGATAACCAACGTAAGTGGGACGAGTACCTTGCGCCCATCGGTTGTGCCATACGCGCCTCGCGTAGCGAAACCACTGGTTATTCCCCGTTCTATGTAAATTTCGGCAGGCACTACGTAGGCTGTGGTGGAACCTTCAACCAGGCCTTAACCGAGGACCCTCCCGACGTTCCTACCAGAATCAAAGGGTTTCAGGAACTCTTTCTGCGAGTTAAGAAAAAGCTTATAGCCGCCCAGGAACGTGGTCGCAGGGTGTACAATTTACGACGACGACCTGTGCAGTATGTCGTGGGTCAGCAGGTATGGCGAAGGAATAAAGCTCTTTCCGACGCGGCTAATTATATTAACGCTAAGCTCGCTGCAAAGTTTGTTGGCCCGTATGTTGTGAAACGGAGGATGGGTTCATGGACGTACGAACTGAAGGATAGTGATGGAAAGTCCCGCGGAGTTTGGCATGTTCAGGATTTGAAACCTGCTGTTGAGGATGAGACCTTGAGATAAAACACCCGCGCTCTGCTGGAGGGGCATAAGAATACTTCAGCCGTGAGCCTGCGTTCAGTAAAAGTCTGATAAAGGGACACGGATATCCCATTCCACCCACCATCGTCTCCTGGATCAGGAATAGGAATGCCCTCTTCCCAACGCGCGGAAGTGGGAGAGTTTTCTTGTATATTGAGTCTTTTTGATGAGGAATTTCCTCTCAAAAATGTTTTGGATTTCTTTTGAAGGTATGCCGGTGCCACCACCCTAGGGGTCGGGTGTTCCTAGGTTTTGTATTTCGATTTAACGTTCAGTCTTTTTTTTTGGTAGGTGGTAAATTTTTTTTTGGAAGGCAATGTGCCTTGGTTTTTGTTTTCGGGGAACCGCCTGTGTTGCATACTGCTGGAGTTCGGGCCGGGTGTTGGGTCCCGTGGTGAATCTGTTTATGTCTTCTTGTTGCGTTTGTCCGGAGGTTGTACACGAGGGTCTAGCCACTCGGCTAGAGCGCAATGCAACCTCCAACTCCTATCTTTCTGTGTTGTCCCTTTTATGTTATGATTCACCATTGGCGTCGGCCTTCGGCTTGGGCATCAGCGGTGCACAGTGCGGTACCTTTTCAGTTAGGTTAAGTAAATTTTATTAGTTGTTTGTCCTCCGGTGCATTTTTAGGCGTGCGGGTTGTTGTTTCAGTTACCGGTCAGGAGTAACCCGGAAAATCTTGGGAAGATTTCCCGTTGTGAAAGGAGAGGGGGAGTGTTACACCGCGGTTTTGACCAGTTATAATTGCGTAATTGTTTTCCTTATCTCGTTTCCACATTGAGGAATTTTGGGGCTGTTGCACAATTGTTCAAGTCTTATGGTCGTTTGGCTCTTTGGCGCTGCTGTAGTTACAGCCAAGTGGTTAGCGCTTCCGCTACCGGCCGTAAGATGTCGCGGCATGTACCGCTTTGGGCCGGTCAGCCCATTGTTTTGGCTGATTACTCTTCGGTGGAGGATCGGAGAAATTTAATTTTTGCATTTTTGTGCTGGGCAAAAATGTAGCTTTCCATCAAGCCCTCATTTTGTGAAATCCGTGCAGTTTGGAGAATTAAGGGTCTTTTCGCGTTGTTTCTTGGGTGTACCACTTTTTGCACCCGTGACGTATGATTTTCATTTTTGGTGAATTTATTCGGTTTCTCGGAACTGTATATTGGGATCTTGTTGACCGGGTTATTATGAGTCTCCTTGGATTTTTCTGCTCCTAATGACTTTCTTCCCTTTGATTAAAGTCCCTCTAATTGCCTTTTTGCGAAGTTTTTGGTCCGGTTAGAGTGGGGGGCGAGGCTATATATAGATCCGCATTTGGTCCCTCTGGATTGTTGATTCTTGGTTGTTAGACGAATCGCTATCAGTCAACTTTATCCTGGAGTCTACGTGAAGCTGTGTGGAAGTGACTTGGAGTTGCTCGTTTGTTTGGTGCCTTGCTGGTGTACGAAGTATCTCTCGCTGTATGCGGAACCATCCTTCCCAAGCTAAGAAGTTTTAACCATTGTGGTGTGTTATATGGTTGGAACCCCGTCGCCTTTTGTGCGGATTCAGTACGTAGAATACTGTTGGATTCACGGTTAAGCCCGCTCAAGATCTTAGGGTGAGTCTCTGGTTCGTTTGTTACTTTTAGAATGGGTCCTTATTGCGGGGAATATTTTTAGGCTTCTTCGTCTGGGCATCGTCGGATATTTATTCTTCGTCTGGGCATCGTCGGATATTTATTCTTCGTCTGGGCATCGTCGGATATTTATTCTTCGTCTGGACCTCTTTGGATATTTATTCTACGTCTGGTGGCCTTTATCCTTTTCTGTGGTGTCTTCGTCTGGGGACGTTTTCGTCTTTGGATCGGAGGACAACCCTTTCGATCAGAGGACCAGTTTCGTGGAGTGATAACTTTGGCACGACTTGATCGAGTGGATCTAGCGGACCGGGTGGCGTCCTGGAGTGGAGCGTCGGAAGCTGCGGAGAGTTTGCCTTGCTCGGACTGCGGGTGTCTTCGTGGGACGGGGACATTCCTTCGCTGCCGAGGTCAAGGTTTGACTTATATTTATATCTCCACCGGGCCCCTGCGTGACCCTCGCCCTTGACGCAGTGCTGCCGGAGGTTTATTCGTGTCGTAATTAATTGTATTTTTCTTTCATTGTATAATTTACTTTGGGTGAGCCGTTCACCACTATCGTGTCTTTGTCCGGAAGGTTTCTAACCTCACCTACCCCAACAAACAGCTGTTGCGGTGGACCGTTGTTGTGCGTATGCTGCAACGGTAGCTAACCTCCCTCAACCTCTTTAATAATTTGTATTTGATATCTAAATTGTAGACTTCCGCGGTCTGAGTCAATGATATATTGATTTCCGGGTGGAAACCGCGTTGAGGACTTTGAAGTAGTCGACGTTTCGCGCTCTGTTGCAAGAGGCATCTTCAGGACTAAGTTTCCTGAAGATGCCTCTTGCAACAGAGCGCGAAACGTCGACTACTTCAAAGTCCTCAACGCGGTTTCCACCCGGAAATCAATATATCATTGACTCAGACCGCGGAAGTCTACAATTTAGATATACAAACCTCTACGGGGAGGCGATCCAGAAAAAGACCAAAGAGTTTAGCAAACTCCGCTTGAAGATAACTCGTCTTCTGTGTTCCTTAACCTTCCTTGTCCGTTGTCGAGACAACAACAAGATCCCAACCTCCCTTACAGTCAAACACCACATCCAATCCTTTTCTGCCTCTCAAATTTTTCGTCGAGCAGGTCAAGCTCTCGTCCGCGAGAGAATTCGACATGTGAGACGTGATTTGAATAACTTGTCCACCCAACTATTTCACCTACACCTAGAATTATCGCATTCTTTATCACTTCATGATTTTGATCACCTGGACCGAATTTCCGCAGCTCAAGCTGATCGAACCCGGACCCTTACTACCGAAACCCCAAACGCAAATTCAACAACCTCTCCGCTCCTAACATGCCCAAACAACCATCCCTGAAACATACCGTTGTCAACCACTCCAAACATGTCCTAACCCCAGACGAAGAATCTCTTTTGTCAAGAGGTTTTAATTACGCCCTTACTCCAAAACATATTCCCGTAGAATCCATCATTTCCTCAGTAGAATCCTCTATCTTTAAACTTCCACCCGACGTTGCCGATCCCATACGTCACGAAACCACTAAAATCCTTAAACATGCCAAACCCCCAACACCAAATTATTCCAAGTCCGAACTAACCGCTCTCAAATCCCTAAAATCCAACACTGATATCGTCATCCTCAAAGCTGACAAAGGTAACACTACTGTCATCCTTGACACCCAATCCTATGAAGAGAAAATGAATTTTCTGCTCAACGACCCGTCATACCGTATCCTTAGTCGTGACCCTACTTCCCGCCTATCCCGCCAGACTACAGATCTCATCAAACAATCTCCCATCCCAAAAGACACACAACAAGCCCTTATTCCGAGAAATTCCCGACCTCCTAGACTGTATGGTTTACCTAAGATCCACAAACCTAATATACCGCTACGCCCTATAGTCAGTTCAATTGCCAGTCCTACCTATGCTCTTTCCAAGTTTCTTGCCAACATCCTACACAAATATACCGGTAACACGGACTCCTTCATCCTCAATTCCCAACATTTTGTGCAAAGAATCCAAAACCTGTCACTTGATCCCCAAGGCCTCCTGGTTAGTTTCGACGTTGAGTCCTTATTTACCAGGGTTCCAATCCAGGATACCATCACCATAATTACACATATCCTTACATCTGATAACCAACCTTCTTGTTACGCTGACATGGTAGGTGCTTGTCTATCTTCCACTTACTTCCAGTTCCGAGGCAAGTTCTATGAACAAGTTTCGGGAGCTGCCATGGGCTCACCCTTATCCCCTGTTGTGGCCAACATTTTCATGGAGGCATTTGAACAACAAATCCTCGAATCCCACAACCTCAAGCCCAAATGTTGGTTCAGATACGTGGATGACACCTTCGTAATTTGGCCACATGGACGGCAATCCTTAAACAATTTTCTCGACTACCTCAACCAGCAACACCCAGACATACGCTTCACCATGGAAGTGGAAACAGATGGCTCTCTCCCTTTCCTCGACGTCCTAGTTACTCGCACTCCATCCGGCTCCCTTGTACATACCGTGTATAGGAAACCCACTCACACCGATAGATACCTCAATGCCAATTCCCACCATCACCCCGCTCAGAAGCAAGCTGTCATCAATACCCTTGTGAAAAGAGCCATTTCTATTACCCACCCCACATACCTCCAAAACGAACTTGACCACTTAACCAAAGTCTTATCCCAAAACAACTACCCCAAGTCCTCGATAATTAAAACCATTTCCCGACACCTAAACCCAACAGATAACACACCTCATCAGCATCCCGACGTCCCAATCGCAACCGCTTTTCTTCCTTACGTCCAGGGTACGACAGATCGTATTGGACGCATCCTCCGCAAGCACAACATAAAACCGATATTCAAACCCCTTTCCAAACTATCGGACTTAGTTCCTTCTACAAAGGACAAAATCCCTCCTCTTCTTTCCTCTGGTGTGTACCGGATTCCATGCTCCTGTGGAAGTGTCTATATTGGTGAGACGAACCGATCAGTAAGCGTCCGAGTATCTGAGCACGAACGCTGCACTAGATTGCGACAAATCGCTGGTTCAGCTCTCGCTGAACACAGATATAACACGGGACATGACATCCTGTTTGCACAAACCAAAGTCCTCGCCCGTGAATCCCATTACTACCCTAGAAGGATCCGTGAATCAATAGAAATCCTAAAACACCCCTCCAATATTAATAGAGATGATGGTTTTCACTTACATCATACCTGGAAATCAGTCCTGTCCCAACCGCTTGTACCTGCTGGCCGACCATCTGTTAACCCCACCCCTTCCACTACGTTACCCCCACCTGTTAACCCCACCCCTTCCACTACGTTACCCCCACTCCAAACACCATCTGGTCACACCAGTCCCCTCATATATAAAGACCCGCCCCAACAGACGACAGTATCTTCTTAGCGCTTGGTTTGATAACTTAGTCCTGAAGATGCCTCTTGCAACAGAGCGCGAAACGTCGACTACTTCAAAGTCCTCAACGCGGTTTCCACCCGGAAATCAATATATCAATTTGTATTTGATTTGAATTTCAATTATATGGATTGATTTAATTTAATTTAATTTAATTTAATTAGATAAGTTTATCTTATCTTTGTCTTCTCTAACTTACTTGGTCGTTTATATTTGATAAACGTTGAGGTTAGGTTAGTCGGGTGAAGGGGTACCGGCAAAGTGTTTCTTTAAGGTTTGAGAATTTTAATTTACAATTTAATTTTGAATTTGAATTGTCCTGGTCATTTGGGACAATAATTTATTTAATATTGCCTTATTTCAATTTATTAATTTTATCCCTTTTGACACTGTTGTTAATCAAATTCCCAACGCTTTTCGGTCGGATTCATTTAATTTAATTTTACGTCTGGAGGAATATTATCCCAGATACTGCGGTGAATTTCGTGCTTGGCCAAGAACGTGTTCGTCGGTTGTCGCATTTATCTTTCGGGTTTTTCAGGTTAATTATCGGCACTAACGTTGCCGAAGCGTTGCTATTTGAAATTGTGGTGTATTTGATAAATTGTATTATTGTGACTTGTTCTGGTGTGGATTATTTGAACGGTGGTCGACCTTGCTGGTCAGTGGATATTTTCCCGAGATACCGCTGTAATTTCGTGTACTTTTTTTTGTCTGTGGGTATTAAATAAACTTGATTTTCTGGCAACTTTGGTTCTCTTCTTGTCCCTGTGTGGCATCATTTCTCTTTCAGCCAGCTTTCACAATCAAGCGATAGTCCACGGCGGGGTTCAGATTGTGTGGCGCCCATTTCGGAACACCTTGCGGTTGGATGTTGTTTATCCCCACGCCCTCTCCCAGAGTTGGTCGGTGCAACCCCAAGGACTGCATGAGCGCACAGGTAGAGCTCAAGGTTCCGGAACTTATTTTAAAATATTTTATAGCTTTCATCGGGAATAGAAAGTCAAGGTGTTTCAGGGGCCAAAGGAGCGTTTTGGAAATTTAAAATTTTCTCGATGCCAAAGTTTTGAGTTAGGTTTGTATCGTTTTGTTCCGTTGAGAGAAAATTTTGTTCCGACCTATTTTACGACATATGAGCTATGAGCTATAAGTAATATACGAATGATAATATACTAGACAGAGCGACTAGTTCGAGCCGCCTATACGAATTGTACTATTTCGACATTTCTTTAATTTGAGGGTTGGATTTTTGAAATAATTCCTTAGTATTTTAACTTTAGATATGTCTATTTTACTGTTTACATTGACTGGAACGACTATTTAACCTATCCATGCACTTATTCCGTTTTTCTCGTTTTTGGTGTTGCCTCCAATTCCTGCATATCGTTGCAGTATTTTTCCGATGCCTGTGCCGTTAGTACTTTTGCGAAGTGTCGGATTTGACTATTATGTGCTGAGGATGACAGAATGAACTGTCGAAACATGTTCACATAGTATATGTAATAAACATTGCAAAGATATAAGAAGCTGTTTTTCTACAATATCCATTTACTTTGCACAATGGGCTCAAACCAACCAACTTTAATAAGATAGACAAAGGAGTTTGATTTCTTGGCTACTTTCGTAATGTCGCTTTCCCATTTGAGGTGTGATGTGACAACGACTCCAGACGTATGAAAGTTGATCTCTTCTCTTCTTAAAATCTCTTTTTTTTCTAGCAAACCCGGAAATCACATTTTCGAAATTTATATTTTGTGTTGCCTGGTGTTCTATTGTTAATATGCCAAGGTTGTTAAGTCTCGTTTGGGTCATTGTTTCCCGCAAATAATTTTTCATTAATTTTAATTTGCTAAAACACCTTTCACACGAGGCAACTGATATGCAATTTTTCATAAATAAGTTTAGTGTGATCATTATACCCTGAAGAGATTCTGTAAAATCCCATTCCACGATGAATTTCAAGTCCAATTAGAAACTGTAACATTCGCCGATTTTAAATGTCTTCTCAACGTTGGTATCTCTAAGAGGAGTTGTGGTTCTGATACCTCATCATAAAAACCAGCAAATTGGATACAGCTAATTGCAACTCTTCAGTGTTCGCCAAAAGTAATGTGTTTGGCTGCACAACCTTGAATAATGAACCAACATCTTAAATTGACTTTGATCTAGTTCGGAGTTCAATATATTAGAATATATAGAAAGAATATTAGAATATATAGAAAGTGTTATTTGTGTTGAAGATTTTTTCTTATAGTTATTGTTAACACAATTTCATATAATGTATTGACGTTTCATGTCTGTCTGTATGATTGTTACATGAATAAAGTTTAATCTATTCTATTCTAATACTGAATCGGTCAATTCATTCCAACATATCCTTTTCAAGTTCAGCTCTCTGCTCTGTGTAAGTCCTACATCGGTGGCCAACTCACCGGCCATTCGGTTTTTACCGCGAATTCGTCGATCTATTGGAACGCCGTAGCCCTCCGATTTTTTCACTGCAAAATCTATTGCCTCTTCAATATGACTCCGTTTTTCTTCAATATATAGACGAAGTGTCTCTAGTTTTATAACTTATCAACATTCAAGCCTTAATGCAATCACAATTAACTTCCCTTAGAAGAAAAGATAGCAAAGAAATATGAAATCACACACAGCAGGTTTTATGCAGCACTTCTGGTGTCTAAATTTTCTTGTTGATCGCACAATTTCTAAATTGCAGCCACAATCCCATCAAAATGTTCAGCAAATGCTTTTAATGCAGCATAATGACAACTCCAACGCGTTGCTGAGAGTCTTTTAACAGATGCTTTGCTGTGTTTAAGAAGCACTTCCAAGCGGCTAATAGAAGCAGAAAAAGATGTAAATATTGTCTCTATTGTTCCGAAAAATGTTACACAAGATACATTTTGTGCAAATGAGTATTGGCCACATAAATTAATTAAATGATTTATACATCCAACAAAAATTACTTTGTGGTAAACAAAAAAAAATAAATTACAAATAAATCATAACCATATATACTTATACATCAGTACGGCCACCTATAAAAATTCGTAAACTGTAGTTATTGCATAACTGCCACTTCTGAACATTTTAATCCGCATAATTATTTATTTCATAGCTTACAAGCATTTATAAATTAGCATAATTACCAAATTAAATCAGTTACTATATGTATTTGGTTAAAACTGATATCTTCTAAATATCTTCACCGAAAGGATGGTACAGTGTACATCGACTATAGAACTTCATGTCAACAGTATAAACTCATGTTGTTGGGGACACGGAGAAGGTTGGCAGATCTTGAGTTTCTGAGAAAACTTGTTAGGGGTGACATCGAGTGTCCGCCTCTCTTGGAATTGATTAATTTTAATGCGCCTCTTTAACGCACCCGCGACGCCTTTTTATTTTATCTGTTGCAATGTCATACCAATTCGTATAAACATTCCTTTATTAATAGAAGCATGGTCACATACAATACGTCATTTAATAATATCGATATACTAAATGTTAACAAGCAGCAATTTAGACGATTATTGTTGCCAATCATGGGCGGGGGTGACGTTACTGTTATGCTTGTATTGGTTGTTTTCTCTGGCGCGTGTGTCATGGAATGAATCGTATTCTTATATACGTTTTTATCACTGCGGTCTTGTATGAGTTGTCCATGGCAGCAACACACTCTTCTAGATTTTTGATTAATTTGGGTTATTTGTTGGTCAGATTTGAGTAGCTGGAATAGTATGTACATATTATGTTCATTGTGTATGTGAATTCTTTTGGTATTTACGCTGAATCTGTTTTTATTTGTTAGCATATATCAAAATATATTGTACTCACGAGAACAGTGTAGTTGGGTTTGTCCCGTTACTGTTCGGCATTTGTAGAATAAATAAATAAATAAATAAATAAATAAATAAATAAATAAAACTTGGTTCAAATGGCGTCAAGCCTTAGTCATTTATAGTTGAAAAATATTGTGATGGTTTGTGTAAGTTTTTTGCAAGCCGGTGCGTGCTGCCCTCCCCCCCCCCCCCTGTAGCTATGCCTCTGTAATTACTGAACTATATGGCAAGTTACTTTCCAAAATACGAAGTGAGTGCATTCATTTCCAGGGCTAAGAGTTGATAATTGATAATTAATTAATGAAAATACCGAATTTAAAACCCACAGTTTGCAATGTCGACTTCAGTTACACACGCGAAAGTTTGGCAACTGTCTACGCTAGACTTTTTAGAACGTCCAATAAGATGTGTATCAAACCCCGCTAATAGTACTGCCATGAAAAGTTCTCGTTGGCGATATTTGCTGTGTCGTTCGCTGGCCGATTCAGATATTTTGCTGATAGGTCACTATACATCCGGTGAACATTGAATAAATGAAATAGGAGGATGTCGCCGGATGGGGGGATCGGGCGGTGAACGACGAACAGCACAGATATAGATTTAATTGAATATAGGTAGCGTAAGAGTGAAGTGTAAATATAGGAAGAATAAAGGGATTTGTAAAAGGGACTCGAAGCGTATCCATTATCCCCCCGACGACCAAGTGATTGAAAGGTGTTACAGAAGTTAATATAAGGTAAGTGACGTTAATTATTATTATAGAGAATATCAGTTGGTACCTCAGCACTAGATTAGTGGATTAGTAACCAAGCGAGTAGCCCCTAAAGTAGGAAATCACGAGGTTAACGTGACAATTGGTGGAGGCGCTAAAATTCCCAATTTTTAGATATATTAGTTTCTTTTTTTAGTAAGTACGTATAACGATAAAATCTAGTAATGTCTAAGACTAGGTTGCAGGCTAAAAGGCAAGCAGTTTTAGGGAATCAGAATATTGATTTAGATCTTGTTTTAGAGGATAACGCATTTGGGAGAAGTTTAGTTACTCCAAGATCCCCAATAAACATGAGTACACCATTTCCTCTTACATCCACAGAACCACTCCCGATAATAGTTAGTTCTGCTACCGGTGCAATTCCTAAAGCTCCACGATTTCCACCACCCCCGCCACCAGCCAAAAGTATTCTTCCGACAGATATTCCTTTTGATGATGCCGATTCGTCAAAGGCCTATGAGCAGGTTCCCATTACACACTCGCCCCAAGCGAGATGGGCACTAAACACCCCTTTTTTGCCACCTCAAACACCTCTAGGGTCATTAAGACATATCTTTACAAGTGCAGATAACGCCCCAAGATCAGCTGCTCAAGTACAATCCCGTTCAAGTCAAAAGAAGGTCACCCTAATATCACCTCCCAACCAAAGTTCATTCCCAAATCCCCAAGCTTCTAACGATAGAGGTCTCAGAAACAACACCATTTCAGACATCCATCAACACCGCAATCCTATCACTCCAAAATTCATGCAACCGCCCTCATTTAGACCGAATCATGACGATCCTATCCAATTTTTAAAAGAGTATAGAATGGCCGCCCAAACTAATGCGTGGGACGACACGCTACAGCTTTGTTACTTTGCAAATTGTTTGCATGATACCGCAGCTATATGGTTTAGAAATTTTGCAAAACAAAATCCGTCTGCAGATTGGGCACAAACACTGCGGGGATTTAAATGTAAATTTATAGGGCCAAATTATGAAGATGACTTGCATTTTAGATTGTTAAGTAAGCGTCAAAATGCAGACGAGCCATTATTAGATTACTATTATACTGTGATAGACTTGTGTGAGGAAATAGATCCCGGAATGCAGGAGTCGCAAAGAATGCACAGAATTTTAGAAGGGTTGTTACCTTATTACCGACATATGTTTAATATAAGCAGACCGAAGTCTATCTGAAATGGAGCAGCTGATAGATTCGATTTCAGAAACGGAACGCGGTGGAAGTGTATATCAAAATTATACTACTAGTATGATCGATAATAAAAAACCTAAAGAGGTAGACTTTAGTTTAAGGATAGGGGAAATTACAAAAGAAATTTCAAGAGTAGTACTAGCGGAAGTAAAAGATGAGTTAAAAAATTTTAGAGCAGAACATCTTAATAATAGCAAACCACACAATCAAACGGCAGGTGATGGATATCGACGGTACGCGTATAATCAAAATTCTAGAACTATCGACGGCCGCCCTATTTGTTATTATTGTCGCAAACCAGGACATGTAGCGTCAGCGTGTCGTATTAAAGCATCGGAAAATTCGAACCAAGGCGAACCAAGGTCTTTAAACTACAACGGACAGACCAACCAGAGGTCCTAAAATCTGTCCCTTATACTAGCCTCACTAATGTTAAGAAGCGGACCCCTTTATCGCACTTGCAACAGGAACCTGATAACTTGGTATATAACGTCATTCCAATGCTCAAAAATCGTAGAATATTAACAGTGAAGGGAACGGTAAACAATATTTATACAAATATAATAATAGATACTGGGTCGGCATTTAGTTTAGTAAATTCATCATGTGCAGACAAAATTTTAGAATCTAAGAGAACTCCGCATTTAAGAACCGTTAATGACACCTTAGTCTCAGCGTTAGGTACATCCAAAATTAAAATTACGATTGATGGGAAGGAATATATCATAGAAGCGCTAGTAGTAGAAAATTTGCCAACGTGCCTCTTACTAGGATACGAATTTTTGGAAGAAAATAAAGTTGATATCAATTTTTCCACTAAGAGTATTCGTTTTAATTCAAACAGCTGTTCTGGTAAGATTCCATTCGCACAGATTAATGAACCGGAGTGTTAAAATAGAATACAAAACAATGGACATATTTACATTGGATGGCAATTTTTGTTTATTAAACACTATTCCTAAAAATCTGGCGGTTTCTTATAAATTTAATAAAAACTTTAAAAAACTCTTTATTAATATCCAACCGTTGCAAAAGAACCTCTCATTGGGAAATATAGTTAATGCGAGAGACGAAAATAGACACATGTGTTATATGATTACCAAAGGAAATAGAAAAAATAAATTAGATAAGAATACGTTTATAGAGACGCTAAACAAAGTTAAAAACTATTTACTAGACAATAATGTTCGTAATGTGGCAATAACTAGACACATATGCGGATTACGGTATCAGAAATTGGTAAAAATCTTAGACGAGGTATTTAAAGATAGTAACCTTAACATTTGGATTTGTAAATTAGAAAATACAAATAAGGCAAATGCAACTTGTAATAAGGATCCAGATGTTTGGAATGAGTTGCCTAGCGTAGATATTATTGACACTAGCCCTTATGCTAGTATTACGAAAATTAGTTTGACGGAGGACGTGCTTTTTGAGCCGGGGAAATTGACGTTTTGTAAAGTAAAGTTGTCGAGAAAGTTGGAGGGAAGGGATAAATATTATACGTTTGTAAATAGAGGCAGTATTTTAAATAAAAATAGGTTAGAAATAGTGGACAGCTTAGAGAATTTAGAACAAGGTGTTGTAAAGATTTTTAACTATAGTAGTACGCCCTTTAAGTTAGTAGAAAAATGTGTTGTGGGGTATTTAAGTACTAGTAAAAGTCAAGACTTAGAGAATGCGTTAGAAAATAATAATGATTCATTTTTAACAGTTGAGAGTGAAATGAACGAGAAACGTGAAAGTGGTAGGGGGTATAATATTAGTAAATCATTAGATACGGTAGCTTTCAGTAACTTGGAACGATTATTAAATAATAATATGGATATAATGTCCTGGGACTCCACCAAATTGGGACTTACGCATTTAATAGAACACACTATCGAAACAGGTAACAACGCTCCCGTAAAATCCCGACCATATAGAGTGAGTTTTAAGGAAAGAGACATAATTAGGGAACAAGTAGAAGAAATGTTAGAACAAGGTATAATAAGACCGTCTGATAGCGAATATGCATCCCCTGTGGTGCTTGTTAAAAAGCCAGACAACTCCTTTAGGTTCTGTATTGATTATAGAAAATTAAACTCAATAACTACCAAATGTTCATATCCGTTGCCTTTAATAGATGATATATTAAATTTTCTGGCTGGTAATAAATATTTTACAGTGCTCGACTTGAATAGTGGGTATTACCAATGTGAAGTACGCGAGAGGGATAGACACAAAACTGCTTTTGTCACGTCGGATGGGCTTTATGAGTTCAATAGGCTAAGTTTTGGCCTATGTAATGCTCCTAGCACATTTCAGAGACTGACAGATCACGTTTTCAGAAAACTCAAGTGGAAAGAAGTAGCTATTTATCTCGATGATATAATTGTAGTCAGTAAAACTTTTGAGGAACACCTGGACCGATTAAATAACGTATTCCATTGTATTAGGGAGGCAGGGTTAACCCTAAAAGTATCCAAGTGTATTTTCTGTGAACCGGACCAAAAAATTTTAGGCTTTCAAATTTCTCCCATGGGCATACGCCCTGACGAAACAAAGGTCAAAGCGGTTATAGATTTCCCTATTCCAAAAAGAGTTAAGGATGTTCAAAGTTTTCTAGGTTTGTGTAACTATTACCGTAGGTTTATTAAAAATTGTTCAAAGATTGCCAGTCCTTTATATAAAATTACCGGGTCAAATTCTAAATTCTTTTGGGGGGATGAACAACAGGCTGCATTTGATACCTTAAAAGAACAATTGGCTAACCCTCCCCTCCTTCATCACTTCAGTCAAAATTTGGATACTCAATTACACGTGGATGCGAGCGGAAGCGGGTTAGGTGCTGTTTTAGTACAAAAAGATCCATCTACTGAGCTACATCACCCTGTTGCTTTTATTTCTCGTACCCTGACTGTCAGCGAGCAAAATTATACTATCACGGAACTTGAGTGTTTGGCGGCGGTTTGGGCTTTGGAATACCTGCGTAATTATCTTTGGGGTTTCCAAACCTTTACGATTTTGACGGATCATCATTCCTTGTGCTGGCTGCATTCCATGAAAAGTCCTAACAGAAGACTGCTGCGATGGTCACTGAAGTTAATGGAATACAATTACTCTATACTCCACAAAAAGGGTACCGCAAATAAAGATGCTGATGCCCTATCTAGATACCCTTGTCAACTGGCTACCGAAGAAGACGAGAAACGTGCTTTGGAAATCCCAACATTCATCGCTACGCCTACAGACCTTAAGGAGATACTGAAAAATGACAATAGAATAATGGAAATTATCAGAACAATAGACGATTCCAATTACGGAGGACCCGCTGAACAAAGGGCGGCGAAGAACTATGTTATTAAAGACGGAGTACTGTATCGGCGCAATTTTACAACGTACGGCAAAACTTTGCTTTTGGTTGTTCCCTTCGAACTCCGGCAAGAAATTTTATTCGCTAACCATAACGAACCAATGAGCGGGCATTTGGGATATACCAGAACCTACGACAAGCTAAGAAAACGGTACTATTGGGATGGAATGCTGAAGGACACGCGGCAGTACATACCAGGGTGTCCTGACTGTCAAACAAGGAAGGGTCCGACTAACCAAAAACCAGCAGGATTACTGCACCCAATAGAAGTAGGACAGCCATTTGAAAAAGTAGGAATCGATTTGGTTGGTCCTATAAAAAGAACATCAAGCGGAAAAGTATTTATTGTAGTAGCCACCGACTACGCGACTCGTTGGGTAGAAGCTAAGGCACTTCCAAGCGGAAAAGCCGGCCCAGTGGCCAAGTTTCTGGTAGAACAGATTATCTGTCGACATGGATCGCCAAAGTTGTTACTGAGTGATAGAGGTACAGTGTTTATGTCCAACATCGTTACCGAAGTATTAAAGTTAATGGGGACAGAGAGTACTTATACCACGGCATATAAACCCTCAACTAACGGGCTGACGGAAAGAGCCAACAAGACAATCATAGAAATGATAAGTCTCTTTACGTCGACATCTCAAAAGGACTGGGACGTATTTCTCCCCCATTGTGTATTTGCATACAATTCCACCAGACAGGAATCCACGGAGTTCAGCCCATTTCGGCTAGTATATGGAAGAGAACCTGTGCTGCCAGGTGATGCACAGTTAATGGTCAACCTATCCTCAGAGTACGGGATACAGAACCAAGATGCCATCTTAGAAGTCAGAGAGCAAGCCAGAAATAATATTAAGAAACACCAAGACAAAGACAAAGAAGGATACGACAACCGACACCGGGACGTAACGTTTAATGTGGGAGACAAAGTAAGGCTTAGAACACCCTTAAGACAGGTGGGAAAGAGTGATAAGCTGCAGCCAAAATACTTCGGTCCGTACAAAATAATTGAAAAAAGAAACAATTTAAATTATGTAGTGGAGTCGGGGTCGGGAAGTAGATGTAAACGGGATGTAGTTCATGTATCACGCCTCGCTCCTTATCACGATCCGTGGAAACCTTAGATTGTTATAAATTTTAAAAATTATCTATAAACTTGTTATACTCGACAAGATGTAATAGGGTTAACTTTGAGAAGAGGAGTATATGATGTTTTTGAGTTGTCCAACTTGACGTAGTTCTTGATTAGTAATTAGTAATAAGATGTAGTACTTCTGGGCACCGTACATTTAAATTCCTTATAATCCTGTATGATTTTGTGATAAATAAGTTGCTTTAAGTTGCTTTATGTATACTGCCGTTATGTTTTTTGTTTGTTTTCATGTTCAATGATTGCGGGGGGTCTCGGTGGATCAGCGTGGAAGTTATAGTAAGGTTTCAAGATCACTGGCGCAGACAACGCTTCGTTCCAAGGCAGGGAGTCTGAACTAAGTAGGGCTCGTAAACTGTCGGACCTGAAGCTGCAAGATGGACATTGCGAAGTAGGCACAATATGGACTACCTATGGTATCCGTACAGCGATGTTTGTCAAGGAGGAGACATGGAGTACAATAGCCTGGACTGAGTAGGGCTGAAAGAATGACCCAAATCCTCCAACACCAGTACTTGCAGTTACCGCTGAACTACTACGTCCTGAAAACCTTAAAAGACAACCCCAGCAGTCACCACTATTGTTTGTTTTGTTTTGTTTTTAAGTTTTGTTATTTCTTGTTACATAGTAACCCGGAAGTACTAAAATAAAGATAGCGTAGTTAGGTAGGATAGGACAATAACGAGAACTTTGGTGGCGGAGCCGGATTTTAGTATTAATTATACTAATTGTTGGAATAATAATGATAACATGATGATAATATGCCGGAGCATATTTTTTCCAGGGGGAGGGTAATGCCACGAAAAGTTCTCGTTGGCGATATTTGCTGTGTCGTTCGCTGGCCGATTCAGATATTTTGCTGATAGGTCACTATACATCCGGTGAACATTGAATAAATGAAATAGGAGGATGTCGCCGGATGGGGGGATCGGGCGGTGAACGACGAACAGCACAGATATAGATTTAATTGAATATAGGTAGCGTAAGAGTGAAGTGTAAATATAGGAAGAATAAAGGGACTTGTAAAAGGGACTCGAAGCGTATCCATTATCCCCCCGACTACCAAGTGATTGAAAGGTGTTACAGAAGTTAATATAAGGTAAGTGACGTTAATTATTATTATAGAGAATATCAGTTGGTACCTCAGCACTGGATTAGTGGATTAGTAACCAAGCGAGTAGCCCCTAAAGTAGGAAATCACGAGGTTAACGTGACAGTACGTACGACAAAGGTAAAACTAATTACTATTACGTACACATCAGGCTATGAGACAAGCATACATTAGCGCAACATGTATATTAACTAATAATACATGTTGCACTAATTTATGCTAAATTGGAAATAGACTTCTCTAAAGAGAAAATAAATTTCTTCTGGGTATTAGGTATTATTATTTTAAAATTTACATATACACAACATAAAATTACTCTCTAAAATCGGTTAAAAATTGTTACTCATTCGTATATTACTTATAGCTCATAGCTCATATCTCGTAAAATAGGTCGGAACAAAATTTTCTCTCAACGGAACAAAACGATACAAACCTAACACAAAACCTTGGCAACGAGAAAATTTCAAATTTCCAAAAAGCTTTTCCGGCACCTCCTCGGAAATAGCTTATATCTCGCGAAATATGTCGGAACAAAACTTTCTCTCAACGGAACAAAACGATACAAAGCTAACACAAAACATTGGCATCGAGAAAATTTTAAATTTCCAAAAAGCTCTTCTGGCCCCTCCTCGGAAAATAGCTTATATCTCGGGAAATAGCTCGGAACAAAACTTTCTCTCAACGGAACAAAACGATACAAAGCTAAGACAAAACTTTGGCATCGAGAAAACTTCACATTTCCAGAAAGCTTTTCTGGCCCCTTCTCGGAAAATAGCTTATATCTCGGGAAATAGCTCGGAACAAAACTTTCTCTCAACGGAACAAAACGATACAAAGCTAAGACAAAACTTTGGCATTGAGAAAATTTCAAATTTCTAAAAAGCTGTTCTGGCCCCTCCTCGGGAAATAGTTTATATCTCGGAAAATAGGTCGAAACAAAACTTTCTCTCAACGGAACAAAACAATACAAAGCTAACACAAAACATTGGCATCGAGATAATTTCAAATTTCCAAAAAGCTCTTCTGGCCCGTCCTCGGAAAATAGCTTATATCTCTGGAAATAGCTCGGAACAAAAGTTTCTCTCAACGGAACAAAACGATACAAACTAACACAGAACTTTGGCATCAAGAAAATTTCAAATTTCCAAAAGCTTTTCTGGCCCCTCCTCGGAAAATAGCTTGTATCTCGGGAAATGGGTCGGAACAAAACTTTTTCTCAACGGAACAAAACGATACAAAGCTAACACAAAACATTGGCATCGAGAAAATTTTAAATTTCCAAAAAGGTCTTCTGGCCCCTCCTAGGGGAATAGCTTATATCTCGGAAAATAGGTCGGAAGAAAACTTTTTATTTTCGGAACAAAGCGATACAAAGCTAACACAAAACTTTGACATCGATAAAATTTCAAAATTCCAAAAAGCTGTTCTGGCCCCTCCTCGGAAAATTGCTTGTATCTTCGAAAATAGGTCGGAACAAAACTTTTTCTCAACGGAACAAAACGACAAAATGGTAACATAAAACTTTTGCATAAAAAAAAATCGAATTTACAATGTGGCACGGCGCAATTTCTCGAGCCCGTCGTCAGCAAAAATTGCCAATATCTCACGAATGGAAGCGGAACAAAACTTTATCTCTACGGAGAAATTAATTATGAACTAACACAATAAATTGGCATCTAAAATAAACTGATTTTCCAAACAATAAACCGGGGTTTCCCAGCACTATCCGGAAAATTGCTTATATCTCCGAAAATCGGTTTGGAACAATTTTTTCTTCACGGAAAATTTCTATACTGTGCTAACAGACGTAATGGAAAAATTACTTTTATCAGCGGAAATACTTAGGAGCACATCTGTTTCTTTACTTAACATTTCGATGTACCTCAATAACTATTCGAAAAGTTTTGATAATGATGTAATGTCCTGTATTAGGATGGTTGAGGCAGGTCGATGAAATTACACACTACGCCCAGTATAATACATATTATATGACATGTTACGTTCAGTACATCGACTATAATACTGTTCCACATAATAATGCCTACACTATACTTATTGCTACTTTATGCTGACTTAAGACTATTCACTCATACGCAGATTCATACACTATTACATATTACATTACAACTCCCTCGCAATAAAGAAAAAAAAATCTTTTGCGAAGGTTTTTTTTTGTTATTTTATTAAATTTTATTCCTGAAATAATTTTACTGTATTCTTATCAACTGTTACTAACTTACTGTCCTTGATTATAATATTAGGATCGTCATCCTGTATAACTTCGTACGGGCCTGTATACAAAGAATCTTATAAACTTATTTACTAATAAAACTATATTTTCTATCTCCTATTTAACAACTAGAGAAATTTGTTTTAACATACCATTTTTTTACGCTTTATTTTGGACTATTAAATTACGCAATTGTGCATCGGTAAAAATTTCTATTTTAGTGAATGCAAATTATACTACCCTGAAAATAGTATGTTCTCTGAAAATTATATAATATTTAAAATTACTTATCTCTCTAAATTGCTTATAACTTGAGCATCTCCAACAACAGATATATGTGGACCTTCCTTGATGACAATACATTTATTTTTACTTTATTATAATTCTTTTAATAGTGATGCGCATCTACTACTTTTTACATAAATTATTCCGGAATATTATATTGCAAACATATGTTTTTTATTAGGACTGTCCACGACGCATTTAAAGCTGACGCGGATCCAGGGTCCTATTTCATATTCGTAATTGCTTCATGTATTAATATTATAACTAAGGTCTCTTTTAATGTCGGTATACCTACATTGTTCATTATATTCTCATTTTTGTTTTCCTCTATTAGAGATACTTCAAAGCATTTTTTCGGTTTAATATTAATTCTACCACGTCAGGACGCCAATACCTACAGAAATTTGTTTGTAAATTTCGAATTTCGGTACTAGCGAAAATCAATATTATTTAAATTATAAATAAGTACTGGAAATGCTGATTCTTGTAAATGCAAAGTTTCGTTATACACATTAACGACTTGGTAAATGGATCGAATTCCAGCTGAAATATGTCAGCGTATTTTGCTATTTTTTTCGTAAGTCATACGGTTCTTTGAATAAAAATTTACGAATGAATTTTACTGCACCTACGTTATTATAATACCATGCATTTCTTTATCGAATTATCAACATAAGCAAAGTCGCGAACCAATTTTATGTCATTTATGCTAATAAAATATAATACTTATGCATTGTAGCAGCTACGCGATACAAGCAGTTTTACCTTCTAGAACAATCAAATATTTCCGTTGTCGCAAATGCTTGGTAAACATTTTGCTTTAATTTTGTTTTATATGTTTTTTACTTTATCATACGCAGTATGGAAAGTATTGTAATCGTGCCGAAAAATTTTTTTGAGATTTTAGCGGAAATAGGTCTTTATGGGTCCCCTGAACATTTTTGACCAAGGTACAAAAAAATGTCTGTGTGTGTGTGTATGTGTGTGTGTGTGTGTGTGTGTGTGTGTGTGTGTGTGTGTGTGTGTGTGTGTGTGTGTGTGTGTGTGTGTGTGTGTGTGTGTGTGTGTGTGTGTGTGTGTGTGTGTGTGTGTGTGTGTGTGCGTGTGCGTGTGCGTGTGCGTGTGCGTGTGCGTGTGCGTGTGCGTGTGCGTGTGCGTGTGCGTGTGCGTGTGCGTGTGCGTGTGCGTGTGCGTGTGCGTGTGCGTGTGCGTGTGCGTGTGCGTGTGCGTGTGCGTGTGCGTGTGCGTGTGCGTGTGCGTGTGCTTGTGCGTGTGCGTGTGCGTGTGCGTGTGCGTGTGCGTGTGTGCGTGTGCGTGTGCGTGTGCGTGTGCGTGTGCGTGTGCGTGTGCGTGTGCGTCAAATTCTAGCAAATTCTATTTGATCGAGATCGGTCGCATCTGCATTGATATGAAATTACATAGTAGCCAGGATTTTGACAAATATTTTTTTGTGTTGCCACATTCGAAAACAGCTGATCTCATCAGAGGTTGGAGAACCACTATGGAACGTGCCGCTGTAGTGCGCAAAATTATAAAATACAAATTTCAAATAAAATAAGATCACCAATTTGATTGTTTGTTGATAAGAAATATCAACCCGTCTTTATATCTAATTCTAAAAATGATACATTGAGAAAATTATAAATAAAGTATAGCGATGAGTGTAGTTTTATTTTAGTATGTTGGTAGGGATGTGTCATGAACAAATATAAATCTGTCAGAATTTGAATTACCTTTTTAAGGTGCGTTTTCATTAGTGATAATGGCAGTGGTAGCAGACGCCGTTATAGTATTTCCAATAGAAAATTGCTAGTGACTCATGTTTATGTACATGCAAACTAATATGTGTCATTATCACGAAATGTAAGAAATACTATAATTTCGTATTCTACCACCGCCATTAGCTACCATTACCTACCAATCGGAACGCACCTTTCGTCAAAGTGGTACCAACCTAGCATTTACTATACAGAAATCATTCATTTTTTTTAAATACGTATTTCTTAAAAAGCAACACAATAAACGTTGATGTCGCTCCTGCCAAAAACTAGATAGCGCGACTCGCTCATATGCGACGGCTACACTCCGCCTTCGGTGACGCGCCGTATCACCGCTCGTCGCGCTATTCCGTACTTTCGACATTTGTGACATAAATAACTATTATTGTAATGACGTAGTGTTGGTAGTGTCAAATGCTGATGCTTTGACAATACCTACGATTTATCTCTATAGAATAGATTCTCATGCAGCTGAACTATTAATTTTATATATTGTATGATAAAGTCATGTGCCTGGCCACATCAGATTTTTTTCCTTAATTCTGATATTACCTTATTATACGCGTTTAATTTTTCGTTTTTATAAAGTTTATGTTCCAAAACACATACTTAAATAAGTAATTTATAAAATCATTTAAAAATTTTTTCATTCTAATTCAACATAGTTAATATTGTATAATATGATAGCGCCAATTAATTGTTTAGTTATGTTTTCGGTGTTATTGATAAAATTTACCAAATTTCTCTGTTATGCTCACTAATCCGTTTTCATACGTACTAACTTATCTCTTTCACACACTGATTCACTTTCTAACAACCTATTTGACAATTATCTTATACTTTGCATATAAGTCTTAAAATTACCAAATTTGAATAACTTGTCTAGCTTTTTTGTGAATAATAATCTATAATTGTCCTTGATTAAATACAGTGAAAAAAATATTTCTTCTAGTGTTGTAATGTTGAAATTTGCTAGGAATCACATTTTTGCACTTTCACAATCTCTGCTTTTCACAAACCCACTATTTTTCAAAAGTTACGAACACATTTCACATTGTTTTTGTTCATTTTCACAATAGTACTATGATCATCCTTTTCTAATACATGATTCTATAAGTTGCTTGCATTGGTCGTTTGCAATTTTTTTCTCACTTTTGTGTGGTAGATACCCATTCTTGTTTCTTTTCTTCTCAAGTTGTTTTAAAGGTGCACTAGCAGGATCAGGGCCGTGTTAAGGGGGGGGGGGCGAAGGGGGCGCCCGCCCCGGGCGCCAAGTTTCAGGGGCGCCAAAATCCTACCCAGAAGGAAGAGAGCATATTTATAAAACGTGTTTAAAAAAAAACATAATGAAGGAATTATTAAACCGAATTTATAAATGCAGTTTTAATAAAATATAAGTAACTATTTTTATTTGTTGCACATGTGTGGAATTATTTATTACTGAACCTACAAAAATAGTACTAAACATGGGTACAGTATTAAAGTAGAGATACCGATTTAATGAATCAGAAAAATTTCGTTTAATATATATATCGAGCCTATTGACACAATAATGGAGCAACTTACATGGAGATTTGAAAACCTTCGTCAGATTTCACAAGATTTTGCTTTCCTAAGTGGTTCGAACATTATTTCACATGATGAAGAAACTATTAAAAAACACTCTGAACCTTACAAGGGAATATGGGAGTGACTCAAACGGGCAACATTTTCTGTGTGAAAAGTGCAAAAAAATTATTTCGGTGTCTAAATGATAACACATAGAAATCCTCCAATTAATTCATCAATTTGAGTTAACTGCCAATTATAAGAACATGGTAACTGCATATCGAATATTGCTTAGTACACCGGTAACTGCTGAAAGGTTGAAAGCTGAAAGGTCTTTCAGCAAACTTAAATTGGTAAAAAATATTCAAGAGTTACAATGGCTCCGGACAGGCTTGCCAACTTAAGTTTGCTTTCAATCGAATGTAGTGTTGCTCGATTATTAGATATGGAAAAAATATTTGATAATTTTGCCGCGAAAATAAAGTTGCATTAGCTACAGTCATGGAGACATATTTATCCTTATTTTATATTAATACAGGTACATCCTGCTTTTGCATTTTAAAAAAAGATTTTTTTATTGCGTATTTTATTACGGAATATTTAAAGAATACACTGTACAAATTTCAGGAAGAAATTCGAAAAATTAATCGGCATATTTATGTCGATTGTTGGCACCCTTTTTAACCACCCACAATACGGCTTTCAATATTTTTCAGAAATTCTTTTCTGTAGTATACACATTTCCCCCCAAAATAACGTATCAGTTATAGTGATAAGCTTAAAATTTTTGGTGATATCGATAAAAATAATGAGTGGACAAGATTAAAAGTTCGGGCACGTCGGTACACGTCTACAATTTAAAGGCTGGTTTCTCGCAACCTTGTTTCGTTGGGCGGTTGACACAATTTCGCAAAAACTTACGAGATGATTCGTAGATTCCTGCATTTGTGGATTGACTCGCTATCGAGCAAACTACAATACACCGGATGAAAATGTTTAACGACATATTTTGTCAAATTAATATTATAGGTTAATAATATGACCATATTATTAACCTAGAACACACCGGTTTCATCAATAATTAAATGTTTTATCCAGCTTATTTGGAAAAAATCATTTTTTTCGCATTTTTTATCTCCTTTTCTAAAAGGCCCTGTCACTTCCACAACTATTAATATTTTTCAATAATCCTAGTTTGCGCGATAGCAAGTCAATCTGCGAATACAATGCCGCAAGAATTTTTTAAATCGGCCCTTTAGTTTTTGCGAAATTGTTTCAACCGCCCAACAAAACAAGGTTTCGTGAAAACTGCTTAATTGTAGACGTGTAGTGACATTCCCAAACATTTACTCTTGTCCACTCATATTTTTATCGATATCTCCAAAACTATTAAGCTTATCACAATAGATGATACGTCATTTTAAAGAGGAGAAATGTGGATATACTACAGGATAGAATTTCTAAAAATATTGAAAGATGAACGTATTAGAGGTGGTAAAAAGGTTCCGATAATCGAGATATAATCGGTCTCGGCGAGCCGCTCGCAATATTTTTCAGAAATTCTTTTCTGTAGTATACACATTTCCCCCCAAAATAACGTATCAGTTATAGTGATAAGCTTAAAATTTTTGGTGATATCGATAAAAATAATGAGTGGACAAGATTAAAAGTTCGGGCACGTCGGTACACGTCTACAATTTAAAGGCTGGTTTCTCGCAACCTTGTTTCGTTGGGCGGTTGACACAATTTCGCAAAAACTTACGAGATGATTCGTAGATTCCTGCATTTGTGGATTGACTCGCTATCGAGCAAACTACAATACACCGGATGAAAATGTTTAACGACATATTTTGTCAAATTAATATTATAGGTTAATAATATGACCATATTATTAACCTAGAACACACCGGTTTCATCAATAATTAAATGTTTTATCCAGCTTATTTGGAAAAAATCATTTTTTTCGCATTTTTTATCTCTTTTTCTAAAAGGCCCTGTCACTTCCACAACTATTAATATTTTTCAATAATCCTAGTTTGCGCGATAGCAAGTCAATCTGCGAATACAATGCCGCAAGAATTTTTTAAATCAGCCCTTTAGTTTTTGCGAAATTGTTTCAACCGCCCAACAAAACAAGGTTTCGTGAAAACTGCTTAATTGTAGACGTGTAGTGACATTCCCAAACATTTACTCTTGTCCACTCATATTTTTATCGATATCTCCAAAACTATTAAGCTTATCACAATAGATGATACGTCATTTTAAAGAGGAGAAATGTGGATATACTACAGGATAGAATTTCTAAAAATATTGAAAGCTGAACGTATTAGAGGTGGTAAAAAGGTTCCGATAATCGAGATATAATCGGTCTCGGCGAGCCGCTCGAGTTTTGGCGATGGAATCGTTAATTTTTCGAAATAAATTCTGAAATTTTTACAGTGTATGCTTTAAATATTGTACGATCAAAATATGCAGTAAGAACATTCATTTTTGAAACTGTTACACTAGAATGTACCCAATACACATAGATTATTGTTCTTTTTATTCATTAATGTTATCTTATTATGTGTAGAAAGATGTTTTTTTTTTCGGTAGGATGCATATGTATGCGTATCTACCTATTTCAATATACTATTTATTCTTTATTCGGACATTTATTTTTGATTGTATTATATTTCCAGCAATTTCAGTAATTTTGGAAAAAATGGGGGGCGCGTTCGCACTATTTTCGCCCCGGGCGCAGTTTTGTGTTAACACGGCCCTGAGCAGGATCGCCATGTAATGTCCTGTATTAGGATGGTTGAGGCAGGTCGATGAAATTCAACACTACGCCCAGTATAATACATATATTGACATGTTACGTTCAGTACATCGACTATAATACTGTTCCACATAATAATGCCTACACTATACTTATTGCTACTTTATGCTGACTTAAGACTATTCACTCATACGCACATTCATACACTATTACATATTACATTACAATGACACTTGCATCCCTGTAAGTCAACCGTAATCCGGACAAATTCAGTTTATACATATGTATGGAAAAAATCTGATGTGGCCAGGCACATGACTTTATCATACAATATATAAAATTAATAGTTTAGCTG
>OZ030391.1:51519729-51616301 GCA_964023965.1 Melinopterus prodromus | reverse complement strand
GGAGCTGATGGTATTGGTGTTGGTGCCAAGTATCATTGTAACAAGCATGACCGTTGTCAAGTTAGCCCCCCAACTTTTGAATTTTAAGTAAATTTTTATGCAAATCGTTTGGGAATCGTTAGGGAGGGTTTGGGAGTACATTTTTTTCGTTTGGGAGTACATGGTTTTTGAGAAAATGAAAATTGTTTTTTGTACCGTCAAGTTGGCCCCCCAACTTTCACATTTTGTGATTTTTTTTTATTGGAATGGTTTGGAAATCGTTAGGGAGGATTAGGGAGTGTAGTTTCGTCGTTTGGGAGTAATTAGTTTAACTGCAAAGTAATATAAATGTTTAGTACATAACCTCACTTTTTTGTTTACCTTCGTAAAGTTACGCTAACGGCTTTGTTTTGCTATACATTTTACTCATTTCTTCACAGTCGGTTAGAATATGGTTAGGGAGGATTAAAAATGCTACTTCTTTTATCAGAGAGTGCATTATTTGACCGCAAATCAATAAAAAACTTTGAGTACAGAAGCCGTCATAGCTAATGTATTTATCTGCTTTGTTTTACAAAAATTGGTCATATTTCTGTAATAAACAGTTAAAGAATCGTTAGGGAGGAATAAAAAGTCCACTTTTGATGTAAGGGAGTGTATAGTTTGGCCGCAAATCAAAATTAAAGATTGAGGTTAGGTACATAGTCAACTATTGCGTTTAATGCTTATCGGCGCTTTCCCTTCGATAAATTGCGCCTATTTCGTCATAAGTCATTAGAAAATCGTTAGGGAGAATTAAAAAGTTCACTTTTGATGTAAGGGAGTAGATAATTGTACCGCAAATCAATATCTAAGGTCGCGCTTATGTGCCTTCTGAATTAACTTATTTAAAGACTTCTCTTTCCATAAATGGGACGTATTTTGTACATAGTCTTGCAATATTAAATTTGTAAATTTAATGTATTTATTTATTTATTGTATTTTTTTATTATTATTATTTGTTGCTTTTATATTTATATTACTACCTATTACGCTTATTTTCGATTGTCATAAGCGCCATCTATGAACACTCGTATAAATTATACTGTGAACCACGGGAACCACAAACAATTCGAAATTGTGGCAAGGTATGCAGCCAAATATACTTGCATACATACCCATTGGTTTCCGATTTTTTTTTTAAATACACCTGTCTAATAAACTTTCTTCGAACGCCCGAAGAAGCAAAGTTTTATTTAAGATCACAATTTAGCAGACAAAGACAAATGCTTACATTTTGGTGGAATAGGGTTACAATATGCTTTTATGCTTGTTATTACAGATGTTGTCTTTTTGACTATTTTGTGAACAAACGAAAGATTCATACTCGTGATAAGTTAACACGATATTCCTCCATTACGATAATCTAACAGTGTTAAAGAAAGACGTACAATTTATCTCAAAACAAAGCCAATATTCCCAACATTCCGCGGGCAAACAAAATAAAGGTTTTTATCTAAACTTTTACGTTCATTTACGATGAAACTCAGTATGTTCTTCTAAACATTAAAGTAAACTCCATGACCGTCCCCAGGTATATTGCAAGACTATGAACAAAATTCGTCCCATTTATGGAAAGAGAAGTCTTTAAATAGGTTAATTCAGAAGGTACATAAGCGCGACCTTAGATATTGATTTGCGGTGCAATTATCTACTCCCTTACATCAAAAGTGAACGTTTTAGTTCTCCCTAACGATTTTCTAATGACTTATGACGAAATAGGCGCAATTTATCGAAGGGAAAGCGCCGATAAGCGATAAACGCAATAGTTGACTATGTACGTAACCTCAATCTTATATTTGGATTTGCCACCAAACTATACACTTTCACACTTTAACTGTTTATTGCAGAAATATGACCAGTTTTTGTAAAACAAAGCAGATAAATACATTAGCTATGACGGCTTCTGTACTCAAAGTTTTTTATTGATTTGCGGTCAAATAATGCACTCTCTGATAAAAGAAGTAGCATTTTTAATCCTCCCTAACCATATTCTAACCGACTGTGAAGAAATGAGTAAAATGTATAGCAAAACAAAGCCGTTAGCGTAACTTTACGAAGGTAAACAAAAAAGTGAGGTTATGTACTAAACATTTATATTACTTTGCAGTTAAACTAATTACTCCCAAACGACGAAACTACACTCCCTAATCCTCCCTAACGATTTCCAAACCATTCCTATAAAAAAAATCACAAAATGTGAAAGTTGGGGGGCCAACTTGACGGTACAAAAAACAATTTTCATTTTCTCAAAAACCATGTACTCCCAAACGAAAAAACAGTACTCCCAAACCCTCCCTAACGATTCCCAAACGATTTGCATAAATATTTACCTAAAATTCAAAAGTGGGGGGGCTAACTTGACAACGGTACAAGCATGCCATCAACGAACTGCAATGCGCCCATCAAAATGCTTACCTTCTTCGAGATTGGTTGCAAACGTGGTGGACGAAGTCATCCTCATCGCAGTCACCGAGACCTTCATCGGCGGGGTGTGATTTCGTTTTTTGATTGAATAAATTAGCAGAAAAGAAAAATTGTATAATACTGAATAAATGACTTTTTTTCAATTTGTTTTTTTTTTCCTATTACTAAAAAAAATTAAACAAATGCTTGAGAAAAAAAATTTATTAAACATACAGATGCTAAAATAATTTACAAATTGAGACGAGTGTAACAATTAATAATTTTTAGTGTTTCAATATAGTCTTCAAGATTGCTAGAGGGCCAAACGCCCGTATCGGGTCCCGACTGCCGGCCCACGCTATGTCCTTTGAGTCCCTTTTGCACATTATCCGTCAACCATTTACGAATATCCTTATGCGATTGACGCGTTGTCGGCTCGAAACGAAATTGCCAACCTCTCGCAACACCAATTGTATTCAATAATGTCATTAAATAGTTTACATCGGCATTATACAACGCATCACATACATTTTTTTCAAAATAATAGCGTACATTTCTATAGTTGTTAATTAAATTATTCATAGAAAGTGACGTTACATCCTTTTTCTTTTCGTCACTCAGCAACAACGTAACGAGCAAACATTTTTTATAGTTTTCATCCGACTGATGGATACAATTTATCTGTTTAGCTATGGTCGCTATATACGTTACATTCATTTCAATTGCATTATTATTATTATTATTGCTATTGTCTGTCGCTTCTAAAAGTAATTCCAACGCGCACTTCACAAATTTGTCAGTTAGAAGTTTCGATTCGAACAGTGTCTCTAGAATATTCACTGGCGTATTGCATAAACGTCCGTACGTGAGCAATTCTTCCGGCACTTGAGTTTTACTTAATAAATATTTCACTCCGTCAATATCGTTCGAAGTTAAGCATTTTTTTAGGTGATCAGTGTACGTGCTCTTCATGTTGGTAAAAACATCTAATTCTACCATAATATAACTATTATTACACATCTTAACGTAATGACTAGCACAAGACAACTAAATTACTACTACTAATACTACTAAATATCGAGCGTATAATGTCCCCAGGCAAACGTTTTTATTGAATCCTCGCAAATAAATCGTTTATCGTCGCGCGCTGATAGGGCCAATTTATTTTGACTTTGTGTGTATATGTTATGTTTTAACGATCGAAATGAGTTTTGTTGCTTGTAGAGAACGCAATTTTCCAATAGACATCTCTTATAATCGTCAAATTTAATTTCCTTCTTAACAATGTACCGCTTTATACCTTTCGCTTTCTTTTCTTGCGCACTTTCGCCCTCAACGGTAAATGAATACATTTTGGAACGTAAACCGACAAATTCCCTCATCACTTTACCACAATTCTCATCCTTCATTAAGCCCAAAACGGCTTTATTAACAAGCGGAATATTATACGCGTTATTAGCATTGTAATTGGATGTGTCAAATTTATCAATATGCAATTTCATGTCGGTATATACATTTTCCGTTTGGGTGAGTAAAATCAAACTGTCGGTATCGGTATAGCATAGGTTGACTCTTTCGCCGTATTGTCTCTTCAAAAAACCGTAATAAAAGTCATACATTAATAATTTGGAAAGTTCGAGAACGCAAAACCCCAAGTAAATTGGTTTATCGTATACAATTTTCAATTTTTGCATTTGAATTGCTACAAAATTGTCCGTAAACACGCTAATAGATTTAAAATTTAATTGTGACGTAAAGTGTGCCGCGCCTCTGCGCTTATGTCGACTCTCCCAATGCGTGACGAGTCGAACATCAACCCTCTTCGCCACATTTTCGATTGTCTTGCCAAATACAGCATTGTTCATCAGTTTGTAATTATCCTTGTCAAATTTGTTTTCAGCTTGGTGACGTAACCTTGTATTAAGGTCAATATAGGTTTTCATCCAAGCCGCCTGCTTAAATTGTAAAACTCTATGAACGTGTGTTACTTTCAAACCGTGCGCTAAAACTTGCTTAAGATTTCGATAATGTATTGTATATTTTTGCTTATTCTCTAAAATCAAAAGTAATTTTTTATTTTTAAATTTTGAGGTAGGTGGTATAAGATTTTCCGATAAAAATGGCAAATCATTATGCAGATTGTGCAATTCTTGCGGATACTCAATATCCACCTCAAAAATATACCCTACATCGGACGTATCGCTTACATGCTCTACGTTCAACGCCTCAATTTCGGCTCGTGTCAACCAACTAAAATGCGATATCGGCATATGATTCGACATTGCCCAACCGTATAAATTGTTAGCGTCCAAATACGTAAGATAAGTGGTTGGCAAAGTACGATCGAATGACGTCAAGTACGGGTTGTTTGCTTTCGCATAGCGACGCGAGCATTGAGAAATACCACCGCGAATGGCGTTTTTAATAAATTGACACATATCCATGTCGGTTAGCAACTCCAATTCAATACGGGTATACTTTAGCATAGCATCCCAAGATAGACCGGGCGATGAAAAGTAATTACAAGGATCGAGCTGGTATGTGTTGAGGGAAACTTTGCGAAATTTTTCAAACACATCGGCAAGCAACAAAACGTCAACCTTTAAATACAAATCCGAATAGTGCAATAGTTTCGCGCAACCGAACGTATCCCAAACAGTTTTCGCATGCGCATATTCTTGCTCCGTTATTGCGGTATTCGTCAGCGAATTGAAAAATTCCTGGCGCGAAGGTAGTTGTGTTTCTTCCAGTCGCGCCAACGAATCTACATACTGATACGGAAAGACACCCTTTCGTTTCATTAAAAGAAAATGTTCCGATATGGGAAAAGTCTCCTTGACATTAACAAAATCTTCAGTCTTCAAATTATTCGCTAGTGTATCCAAAGAGGATGCCATAAAACGAAACGAATCTAAAAACCTTAATTGAAAATATACATCATAATTTGAACCCTTTGAATTAATTTTATGATCTACGACAATGTACTTTGTAAAACTGATGTAATTCTCCTTGTTTAGGGGAAGAACGTCAATTTTCTCACCGTCAGCTGCCAATTGTTTTATAAAAAGATGTGCATCATAACCGGAAAGGTTGTGGAAAAAAATCGGAATAAATCGACGAATTTGATAGTTTAAATTAGTTTTTGTGGGCGGGGCCTCTGTATCGGCCAGAGTGATGGCAATGATCGCGGACCTTCCCATTGTCATTGTCGTAATCGTGGGGGGTAATTGGCTTCTCACAAATGTGACAAGTTCGACTTGCATAAAAATCATTGTTTTCCCGTTGCGTTAGGCGCGTCATCGGAACGATTGTCTTAAAATGCGTAGTATATAGTTGTCGGGTTATCTCTGAAAGTCTAGTTACAAATACCTCCGCGCAATCTGGACCGCTATATGTTTCGAATCGATTAAGTTCCGAATTAAACGAGCATACAATTTGAAATGCAAAACTATAGGGAATATGTGCATGCGTGTTTCGCGTATAAGATCTGGCCGGATTAGGCGCGCATGATGAAATTGGCTGTAGCATACATTCAAAATCGGCATAAACTACAAAAGGCACCTTTAGTTTTTTTTGAAAATTGGTAAAACATAACATATTTTCGGGGACCATAGCACCTAATTTATTTTTCTTTAAGTCTCTAGTGGGCAAAATCGTACATATTCTATTACAATCGAATTGACGATGAATATCGAGATGTCTCTGCGTTTCAAAAAATGTCAAACAACCATTGCAAATCGGTTGCAACTTTTTTCGCTTATTACGTTGTGATGCAACAAGTCGTGACAGGTTCTTAATTAATACATAATGTGAAGCGCGATTAACATCATAATCTGGATCTTCTTCGTCTTTCTCAAATAATAGCAAATTAACATGTACGTCTCGCTCTGATTTAGTCAAAAAAATTGGCCCCACCACAATATGCTCTTTAGAGTCTGTATCGTATTCTAAACCATAGATATTTATGCTTAAATTATTCAAATTTTCAATTCGCGGAATATCTTTTAATTTTACTGGGAACGTTATATCCTCTAAATTTAATACAGTTGACCAATGGGGGTATGATAAAACACGGTCTGAGTGATCAGATGCTGGTTTTAAACTTGCACATAACGACCAAGCTAGGCAATGATTATCCTCATTTTTTATATTAATACACGCCCTCTTATTTTTGATATCCGGCGGTAAGTCTACATACGACGATGACCCTAGCGGTGAATACTTATTAATATTAATTTCGAGATGTGAAACGCTCGCTAAACTCCAGCCACTTTCCCTCTCCTGGTATTCCTCGGCTTTTTTTTGTATCTTACCAACCAGCAAGTCATAGACTTCACCCAAGTTAGAAGTACCATCAATAATAATATATTTAGTATTAAAAGATTTTAGTTCACCTTGTTGTTGTTGATGTGAAGTGTTGTCATCGCCGTCGACGGTTGTCCCTGCTTCGGCCGCTGCTACATTTTGCGGTTTAATAAAATTACAAAACAGCTCCAATTGTAATTTGAAAATCTTCAAATCGGGGATTACATCTTCTATCAGCTTACATACCTTCAATTTAACGTTATCCCAAAATGACGGAATGTCAGCAGCTTCTCTATTTTCAACACGATAGCTTTTTATGCGGTGTTGAAAGGCACTCGCAATTTCGCTGATTCCATCCCTTTGAAGAACTGTCAAATTATTGGTACGATGGTTTTGAGAGCGCAGATGTCCCCTATACTGTAGAGCTGTCGATAGCGTCACCTTACACGTGTTGCATGTATATTCTTTCGCCGGTCGTGAAATCGATGGTCCTGCTGCTAAACGCTGGTGGTTGCCAGAAGACGTAGAAGCAGAAGCAACTTTTTGCCTCTTAACAATTTCGGGTGAATGATCTTCTTCTTCTTCATTACGCTTACGTTTGTTCACATTTATATGTGTCGCTAAGAGATGTCGTTGAAAAACGCTAAAGCTGGTAAACGACTTACCACATAAATCGCACACAACACGATCATCAACTACAGCATGCATTGCAGTTGAAGATGTAGAAAAAATCCTCATACATGGATGTCTTTTTAAAGAGCTTTTACGACTAAAAGTTTTTTCACAAACGCCACAGTTAAAACGGTCCATCGTGAAAGTTTAAGTGTCGGTATCTACAAACTAAAAAAAAAAAAGGAAAGTAAGATAATTAACAACAAACAAAAAATTTACTTACATTTTCCTCCTTCCAATAAACGTGTAAAAATTGGTTACTTTCGTATACTTTAATTTTATAACACAACCAAATCTCTTCAAATAGCTGTAAGCAGCACGGCAGTTCCTGATGTTCAAACTGAATTGGTTTATGTGGTAGAATCGATCCTTTTTACTTTATCATACGCAGTATGCTAAAGTATTGTAATCATGCCGAAAAAAAAAATTGAGATTTTAGCGGAAATAGGTCTTTTTGGGTCCCCTGAACATTTTTGACCAAGGTACAAAAAAATGTCTGTGTGTGTGTGTGTGTGTGTGTCTGTGCGTATGTATGTCTGTGTGTAAACGATTTTTGTGGCGACGTTTCCGGAGAAACTACTAAAGGTATCGGAACGAAAGTTCACATTTAGAAGTTTTGTTACCAAACTTAGAGCTGAAAAGCTTTTGGTTGAAAGGGGTCCAAAGGAACTGGTAGTTTATTCTAAGCCTTTTTGAAAGATTTTGCAAATGAGCCGCCATTTCTGTAATTTCGACAAAATAGTTAAATAATAAATTAAAGTAGAGGAAATTTTGAATAATTTATGCCTATGATATTTTTTGGTAAAATTAATAGTTTAGCTTTAAGAGCAAATTCTATTTGATCGAGATCGGTCGCATCTGCATTGATATGAAACTTCAAAGTAGCCTGGATTTGACAAATATTTTTTTTGGGCTGTCACCACAGAAATGTCTATGGCTGTCACACTCGAAAACAGCTGATTTCATCAGAGGTTGGAGAACCGCTATTGAACGTTGCCGCTCTACTGCGGCAAAGTAGAAAATACAAAATTCAAATAAAATAAGATCGCCAATTTGATTGTTTGTTGATAAGAAATATCAACCTGTTGTTATCTAATTGTAAAAACGATAATTGAGAAAATTGTAAATAAAGTATAGCGATGAGTATAGTTACGTTTTAGTATGTTGGTACGGATGTGACATCTACAGTGTCATGAACGAATATAAATCTGTCAGAATTTGATTTAGCTTTTTAAACTTGACGTTTCGTAGAAGTGGTATCAACCTAACATTTCCTATCCAGAAATATAACCATTTTTAATTTTTTGTAAGTACGTATTTCTCAAAAAGCCACACAAAAAAAGTTGATGTCACTCCTGCCGAAAACTACATAGCGCGACTCACTCACATGCGACGGCGACGCTTCGCCTTCGGTGACGCGCCGCATCACCGGTCGCCGCGCTATTCCGTACTTTCGGCACTTGTGACATAAATAACTATTATTCTAATGACTTAGTGTAGGTAGTGTCAAGTGCTGATGCTTTGACAATACCTACGATTTATCTGAATAAAATAGATTCTCATGCAGCTAAACTATTAATTTTATATATTGTATGATAAAGTCATGTGCCTGGCCACATCAGATTTTTTTTCTAATATATATTCAAAAATAACTTTATCGTTCATAATAATAACAACCTTGAAGACTATACTGATGCACTAATTTGAATAGATCATGAAGGAACACGTGTTCGTAGCACAGTGAACAACTTGCAGCATTTCGGCATATTTTATACCAAAGCAAACGCATAAAAATGACGTAATTTTGCACCTGCATGGCCATGGAAAAATAAAAATGACCTCGGTACTGCGTGTTACCTATAAATGCAAATTATGCAAGCCGTGTGCAAAATGCTAAACACGACAAGCGAAAACTTTTACATTTGCTCTCAATAATAATGAACAAAATATGTAAATTAAGTGAACGGATTACGCGCCATGGCAACTCCGTTGCTATATAAGTACTGTATACGCATTGCACATGCATAACAAAAAGTGTTTCAATTTCAAAAAAACAATCATGTCAATTGTGTATAATTGTGATACGCTCCTAAATTTAACCATTGTAAGTATTTGTAGTAATGTACCAATTAAACTACAATTGTATTACTTTTTGGCAACTGATAAAACAAAAGGCTTACCGAAAAAACTTGTAAACATGCTTTTGAGAAATTGGCATAGTGTTCAGTGGAATTTATTGAAAAAAGACAATGACCCATATCTATTTATAACATGTAGTGAAAATATCTCATTTCAAATTAATTTTCAATTCACACGAAAATTAGTCAAATTCTTACTAATTATGGGAAATCATTCAGACCCGCTTGTACGTGCTCAATGCCGTTACAATATTTTTAGTCAAACTATGAGTAGATTCAGTCCAGATCAAGCAGTATGTATTTTACATACATTTATTCAAACACCTTTGGGTAAAATGTGTGAAAGATGTTTAGCTCAAATTAACGGAACGCGAAGAGCATATGGTTTACGCGAATTTATACAGTGGGAAAATTTTGAACATTACCAGTTCACTTTCACTGGAATTGATGGATGTGACGAATTTATGGATGGATATGTGTTGAATAAAGACTTTTGGTGTTCTGGTTGCCAAATTGTACCGCTTTTCAAAGTGTTCAGATATGGTCAGTGTTTTCGCATGTTCCATGAAGATCATGCACAAAATTTTAGTCAATTACAATATCTTCACCATGGTATTTTGAATCTATATCATCCTAGATATAATAGGTATTCATAGTTATTAATTTCAATTAGAACAAAGAATGCTTTTGACCATGAGTCTGATTGGTATTCTACATTCACATTACGTCACCCCTTCCTTTCCCTCCTTAATGCGTGAAATCACATTTATATATAAATGGCATGAGATTCAACCCAAGACACACACAAACTGTAGTGTAAACAAACAGTTCAAGTAACGAACCAAGTTAAACCAACCACAACAAAAATGGCTGAGTACAGTCAAATGGAATTGAATCTTCTAGATAATTTCAACTTATTGCCTGGCACAAGTTCAAGTCAGGCAATAAACAAACACGGTAATATTCCATCGGAGGTTACTACGCATTCGGAAAATGTACCAACAACTACCGCCAGGAAATCCACCAAGACTGGTGTAAAACGCAAAGCTGTGGAGCAGAAACAACAAAAAAATAAGAAGATCTATATAGAAGAAGAACAAGAAGAAGAAGAAGAAGAAACAGCCTCCGATTTGGAAATGGACGAGTTGAATAAAATTGGAATGTGTATTTCCTCAGCAATCAAACCACTTAGGGAAATGCAAGTTAATTTTCCATACCCTATTAATGAAATGAAGATATTCAATCACCTGAAATGGCCTAGCGTCCTTGTGGACCTTGAAGGGATACATGAGGAAGGGTTTGCTGTTTTTTTACCTAAACGAGTAGCAGAAAGAATAACACCGGCATTCTGTGAGTCTATTCAAAGTAAGAATAATAAATATGCATTAGTCTATCTTGGTGAACTGGATACAGGCAAAGCAAACCATGCTAATCTGGTTCAGTTCAAAAAATTTTAATTATTTTTTATTTTAACAAGAATTGTTAGAACATTACTGATGTTTTAACTTTGTTACTTTACTTGAACTGTACGTTTACAATTTAGATTGTGTGTGTGTTGAATTTAAACACTAATTTGTAACCTTTTTTTAAAGTTACTAACACATTTTTCTAATAAGCTGTATGTTTTGTTAACTCTTAATTTTTTTTATTATATAGGAAATACGATTTAAAAATATTACTAACTGTTCTTTTAAATATAGATCTATTTTATTCACTTAACACTATGTTTGTATTATCTAAATTAATAATAAAACGATTTAATTTTAATAAGATGTCTTGATTTATTTCTACTAATTTCATTAAAAAATTATATATATGTATTATTCACCTAACTCTGAAATAAAAAAAAGTATTATTAGATTTAATTTGGATAGAATTCTTTTATACTAACATTACTATAAACCATTATAAAGGCGATACCCGCCTCTATATAATATGCCATTGTCGGGGTTAATTGAGTCAGGTTTTCCGGCGGAAATGGCGTTGGTACCGGTCCACAATTGTATAAAAAACATATTGGCATGTCCTACATATGTGTATTCAATTAATTAAAGCAATGTTAAATATTTAAATTAAAAGAAAATTCACATACCCTTAAATGTTGTGGTAGTAATAATACTAGTGATGTAACTGCTGCAACTGTTAACAAAAAAAATGTTTAAGATTTCTTTGTTGAGAACACTAACAACTGTATCTCTTACTTGACTCCATTATGGTAGAACGCTGTAAGTACTAGAGTGTGTAGAAAGATGTACTGTAACCATATGCGTTTGGCTTTCCGTTTATATACAATTCATTTCTCAGTGAAATCAGAGTTTCTAATGCATTTTTAAATTTGCTTTTTAGTTACATATACGTATCGATTAAATGTATTTACAAGTTACAATGTTGCAGCATTATATAAAAGTACATACACATACAATGTATTAATGCGAACGCGTCTTAGCGTCAAGCGAAAGGAAAAGTTTTATTTACCGAGCGTAAGCGTAAACGGACCGCTCTATACGGCAAACGAAAGCGGGTCAGTCCCGGTCATCGTCGCATTCAGGACCTAAGCTCTGTTCGCATAGTAAAACTAAAACCAATATTCTTTAGTTATTTGTTTACAAAAAATTAATTATTATTAATAGTACGTTGTCTATTTAATGCTATTTTTTAATTATTATTAATAGTATGTTATATATTACTTTTAACTTTGGAGAATAAGTAAAAATTCACATTAAGATGTATAATTTCTATTATACTTCAATCTTTAAATTTATTTGTTTACAAAAAATTAATTATTAATATTGCGTTGTCTATTTAATACTATTTTTAATTACTTCTAACTTTGGAGAATAAGCAAAAATTCACATTAAGATGTATAATTTCTATTAGACTTCAATCTTCAAATTCGTTTTCCCCATAATTGAGATATATTTATAATGTAAGTACAGTATCTTACAAAAAAACGATCAACAAATAGCGCGTAATATTACAAGGTATTTTTTAAACATCTGGCATGTGCGCGTACTCTGGAGGCTAGTTCGAGCCTATTAAAGGGTATTTTTTTAATTAAGTAAAAATATTACGACACAAAACGACTGGCACACGGCGCGTGCGCAAACATTTTCAAATTATTCACAAAATGGCCGACAGATGGCGCACACAAACCTAATGTGCTATCCGACCACCATACGGCATGCCAAAACCTTCATTACGCTACCAGCCGACAGATGGCGACCACAGTTACAACTGGCAACGATGTTGCACTGAAGTTTTTGCACTGTTGTGGTCCAATCCCCGTGAATTATATCTACTGTTATAAATTTGTTACTGATTTATTATTTATTTGCGATTTATTTGTTTTTGTTTTTTTATTTGATATTTGTTTTCTATTTATATGTGCGTTATTTGTTATGTATTTACTATTAATTTGTTATTTATTACTTATTCATTTGCTATTTATTTGTCTTTATTTGTTATTTATTGGTTATTTATTTGGTATTTGCTATTTATTTGTTCTTTATTAGTTATTTATTTGTTATTGATTCGTTATTTATGTTATTTAATTATTTATTTAGTATTTATTTGCTATTAATTTGTTAGTTATTCGTCTTATCATTTATCTATTTATTATTTTATGCTGATTTTTATCGTAGTTAAGAGCCTACATTCAAAAAATGCCCGAAACAGGTGTCGCCTACTCCAAGAATTTATCCAAACCCTTTCGAATATTGAAATCAAAAAAATAGAGCATACGCAAGAAGGATGCCTTCTTTCTGTAAGAGATTTTTTTTTCTCAAAAAACCAAATAGGTTTCAAAACAATCGCAAAGATGGGCAATTTTCAACTATTCAAGTCAAGATTGACAAGTTAATAATGCTTCAATTTGACTGGATTATGCATAAATACAATTGTTACAGTGTCCCCCAGGTTTTGAGAAAGCGGTTTTGGCATAAAATAGAACACAACACCATGTTTTGTGCAAAAATGTGTTTCCATCAGTGAAATTTGCAGGGTTTGGCAGTCCTCTGCGTGGTGGCGCTAGTTGTTCTAGAATTCCTGGCTTCGTTGCCAGCATTTCTATTGGCCTACGTAAAAATTAAGTTACAACCCACTTCTAACGCTGCGAGTTTGGGACAGACGCCAAAATTGTACCCCAATATGTGCAAAGATTATTATTTCCTTCATAATATTGCAAACCCACAACTAAAATCAAATCACGATATTTTTCGTCCTGAATTTGCAGCTGTTTCATAGTCCGACCGACCAGGCCAACAGAATATGTTAGGAGGTATATATACGTTGCGATCGCACGGCGCGGCGGGCTCGTAGCCTCGAGCAGAATCACGGAAATGGAATAGAGATCTACTCGATTCGAACTTGTAAATTTAAATACTCTCAAATGACTGCCACTTCCGGTCAACCGGAAGTTGATATAAAATTTGTCACTTATCAAAATACACCAACTTTTTATCATGTGTTCCTATACCTAAATGCCAAAAGTAATCACGACTTATTTTAATTTTACCACATTTTTGTTGTTTGACTTTTGCGAATCGTTTTACATGAATATCTTGGTTATTATTCAAGCTAACAGTTTCATGTTTATTTGTAGAATATATAGATTACGCAAAATATGATCAACAAACGGCTGCGTAAAATTTGCAACGAGTTTAAAAAATTGAAAAACTTTTGATATTTTGATTTAAACAAAACATCCGACGCGAACACCGTAATAAAACTTCTCAAATAATCTTCTTTCGGTGCACAAAATGATTAATTATTTCGTTCGTAATAAACTGACGCGATATTTGTTTGTTTTGTTCCTGAACTATCCGGGGATCATAATATAGAAAGAGTATTCGTAGTGGTTTAGTTGACTCTTACCGCTACCACTCCCGAGTGTCGTGAATTTGAAAGTATCAGAATAAAATACAGATATCCGCATATGCGGATATCTGTATATGTGACCAATGACCATGTTTGACACATGGGCCGATATACCTTAGAAATGGGTGAATGAATTTGTTGATTGATTCCGATATAAAACCATATTGTGATTGTAAATACAAATCTCTACGTCTAGCCCAGTGTAGCCACACTGTGCATCAAATCCCGCGCCGATATCGGGGAATCGCATGTTCAGGCATTCAGGAATTGGGGGTGTCCAATATTGTGGATAACAGTATTGCGCGCGGCTTAGTTATTATATATTGAAACACCTTGATTTTCTACTAATATCCAGATACCATGAACCACGAATAATCGTTACCTGCGCGCTTATGCAGTCGGAGGTTGCACCGGCCACTCGGGGAGAGGGGCGTGGGAGAAAACGACTCACTCTACAACAAGATGTTTCGGAGAAGGGCGCCACACAATCTGAACCTCGCTTGTTGACTGCTCACTCGATTGCGAAAGCTGGCTGAAAAATAATAGTGCGACACAGGGGCAGAGAAAGACCAAAGCTCGCCTAGATGCAATTTATTGTTCGCCGGCACACTGGATATACAAAAAAAAACATATAGACAAATTATAAACCTGGAAAAATATCACACTAGGGTACCAGGAGACTGATCAGTCACTGCAATCACTACAGGACTCCAGAGATTACATCGTAATAAAATAGTAAAACAAGTACAATAGACTACAAATATACCGTGGTCAAATGCCAACGCTTTGGCAAACGCTTGTACCGCCAATAACCTGAAATCGAAAACAAAAGTCCGGAAAAATATTTGCGCACCCGGATAAAACCTGTTGTTGGCCAACCACGAAGTTCGACGAGTGTACCGCAAACGTTGGGATAAAATTCCCCCGGAATAAACTAATAAAATAAAATAATTGCAACGGCGTTGGTAAATTGACAACACGTAACTGGTACCGCTGTCCTAAGACCAAGCGATCAATCAAATTTAAAGTTAAAATCAAAATATGAAATGAATAAATGGTAAATTAAATTCCCACAAACTACTGTGGTCAAACAAAAGCGGTAAGCGCTGATTAATTATCAAATATATATATCTAAACAACAGAATAGTAACGACTGGGTACGTAACCTCAAACCAGTTACCCAGTCACTAATATAAACAAACAACAATAAACAATTAACGGCAAAAGTTAGGTTATGTCGAGGCAAATCCTCGACAAGCTAACGACCAACGAACGTAACCCGAAGATTCACTGGACCGGCGACGTAGGGCGTGGTCACCCTTCGAGGATAGAAAATAAAAACCAAACCTTGGTCTCCGCAGGTAGGTGTGTCTTCAGTGCGAGGGAGCAAACCCGCAGTATTTACTAGGGTATCCCGTCTTAATCCCTCGCTGCAGTTCCCATGATGAATCGACTGACCAAGCTGCGGCGACAAGATAACCGCCAAAGACTGCGGAATAATTGCAGAGAGCCTCCGTTGCAGCACCACGTCGATCCACGAGTCCACTTCCCAACGGTATGATCCAGCTTCCGTACGTAACCTCAACGTATCTTCCGTAGAACCAGGAACACCCACGGTATATCGACGTTCTTCACCGAAGCTCCCACGTACACAGGAATCCTCCACGGGTTACCACGTTCATCACCCAGACGCAAGACAGAAACAAAGATGGAAGGATGCAGCCCTCCAGGTAGGGTTGAGGGCTATAGATAATCCACAGAAAGTTGTGCTATTAAATCCGTACTCAAGACGATTAGTTTTGAACCAACTGTTGTATATGCGTAGGTGGTTATTAATTAAAACACTATTAAACTTGTAGACGTGTATTCAGCTTCATGTTCTATGGCCGACTGCCACGAATGGAGTCAGAATGGAGTCGTTATACAAAGGTGGTGGGGTTTACAGTTCGCACCGGCCACCACTAGGTGTCACTAACAGCTACTCTTACAACATCTCCCTTTTTTACTAAACTACCAAAACTCTATATAATATTAAAACGTATTAAGTTAACAAATCTTAACATCTAAAACTGTAGCTTAACATATCTAACTTATGTAACGTAGTCTTTTAAATATCTTGGTGGTACTATATTTCTATTAGATCTACGTATAACATTTTCAGGTTGAGAGTTTGTCATGTCCGAGTTTGTCATAATTTGGGTATTATTCAAAATTGAATTACGTCTATTACTTTGAACTGTCACATTTTGGGAGGGATTGGAAGTAGATGGGTTCATATACGATTCGAAGATTTCATCGTATAAATCTGTGTTGTTAGGTTCTTCATTATTAAACTTCCTTATGAACTTTCTGTTCCTGGAGTACATCTTTCCTTCGTCTGTCATTAGTTTGTATCCTCTGGGTCTGAAATTCTCCTTTTCGACTATTCTTCCACTTGTCCACTTCTTATCTTTACCTTGAACTACTATTCTTTCTCCTTTCTTCAGTCCCTTTAGGTCTTTGCTTCTTTGATCATAATATGACTGCTGTTGTTGTTGTCTCTTCTTTAAAATGTTCCTATAGTTTCTCACCTCTGTTTTTGTGTGCAATAACTTGTTGACTATTGGAATTTGTGTTTTTATTTTTCTAGAAAATAGTATCTCAGCTGGTGATGGCATTTCTGAGCTTATTGGTGTCGCTCTGTATTCCAATAACGCCAAGCATACATCTTTTCCGTCTTCCATCGTTTTCTTTAGCATTCTTTTTATTGTTTGAACTTGCCTTTCTATGAATCCGTTGGATTGTGGATTATTTGGTGTACTAGTTTTCTGAGTTATCTCCCACTCCTCTAGGAATATTTGGAAGTTGTGATTCACAAACTGTGGTCCATTATCAGTATATAGGATATCGGGCTTTCCATGCCTAGCAAATATGTTTTTGAAATGCTGTATCACATTAATATGAGTTGTATTGTTACCTAGACAAACTACTTCAGGATATTTTGAGTATATGTCAACAATTAACAAATATTCTTTACCTCCTAGAGTGAAAAAGTCTGCAGCTACCATTTCCCATGGTCGGCACGGAATTTCCTTGTTATAATGAGTCTCTTTACAATTGCTGTTTTGATATTTTGCACATGTGTAGCATTTTTGTATTAAGTCTGTCAGTTGTTGATTCATGAAGGGCCAATAAACTAATTCTTTGGCTTTTAGTATTGTTTTGTTTATTCCTAGATGTCCGTAATGTAGTCTATCCATTATTTCCGATCTCATTGACTTTGGTATAATTATTTGACTTCCCTTCAATAGTAATCCATTATATTCTGTAATTTCAGCTCTTACATTCCAATACTTCTTCAGACATTCCTTTAATTTTCTATTTGACTCTGGCCAGCCTTCTTTAATAATTCTCCCCAACTCTTTTAATTCGTCATCTTTCTTTGTTTCTGCTTTTATTTGTTCAAATTTCTTTGGGCTAATACTTACATAGTTTATTAAGTTTATTTGAAAGTCTATTTCTTTTTCCATTAATTCAAAATCTTTTTCATCATATCCACTCCTTGATAGGGCATCTGCCAATAATAGTTCTTTACCTGGTTTATATTTAACTGTACAATCATACTGTTGTAGGTTGATCAATATACGTTGTAATCTCAAAGGACATTGGTTCAATGGTTTCTTGAATATAATCTCAAGTGGTTTATGGTCTGATTCCACAAGAAATTTTCTTCCGTACACATATTGGTGAAAACGTTGACATCCAAAGAGGATAGCCAATGCCTCCTTCTCTATTTGAGCGTAATTTACATGACTTTCGGTCAATGCCTTTGATGCGTATGCTACTGGTCTTCCTTTTTGCAAAACTACAGCACCCATACCATATTTGGAACTGTCTACTGACAAAGTTACTTCTTCTTTTTCGTTAAAAAATTGTAATATAGGAGCTTTACTTACTATTTCCTTTAATTTATTGAACTCTTTTTCATGTTGTTCCATCCATAACCATTCTATGTTTTTTCGTAGTAATTGCCGCAAATTATTCGAATGTTCAGATAAATTTGGTGTAAATTTTGACAAGTACGTTATCATTCCAAGAAAACGACTAAGTTCTTTTGCATTTTTCGGTTTCGGCATTTGTATAATGGCCTGAATTTTTTCTTCGTTTGCTTTTATTCCTTCCTCCGAGATGGTATGTCCCACGTATTTAATTTCCTTTACTCCAAACTTGCATTTTGATTTATTAAACTTAACTCCCGCGGATTGTGTTTTTAGCAATACCTCTTGCAAAATCTTTTTATGTTCTTCTTCATTATCCGCGTAAATAATTATGTCGTCAATGTATACTTTGACCCCTTTTATATTTCCGAATATATCCATAAATGTTTTGTGGAAAATTTCTGGAGCAACACTAATCCCAAATGGTAAACGTTTAAATTTGTATCTTCCATAAGGAGTAGCAAATGTGGTTAGAAGGGATGCTTCTTGTGACAATTTTATTTGGTAAAAACCTTTATTTGCATCTAACACTGAAAATATTCTAGGACTACCCATATTATGTGTTAACTCTTCAAATGTCGGTAATGAATAATATTCTCGGATTAAATTTTCGTTCAAAAGTTTTGGGTCTAAACAAATTCTAATTTTATTTAGCGTATCTTTTTTAACAATAACTATTGGGTGTACATACTGTGTCGGTTTATTTACTTCCTCTATAATGTCTTCTTTTAACATTTTATTTAATTCTTCACGCAAAGGTTGCAATAACTGAAATGCTACTTTTCTGCAAGGAACTATTACAGATTTTGTATTATCTTTAAGTTTAAAATCAACAGGTTCTATTTTAATATTACCTATTCCTTTAAATAGATCTTCGTAATCAGACAAATTAAATTTTACTTTTTGTTCTTCAACCTGACATACCTTGTTTACAGTATTTTTTCTAAGTAAATTAAATTTTTGTATCATTTTTATACCTAAAATAGGTGTTGCTGTCTCATTTGTATCGACAATGACAAATCGTACATCACATCGTTCACGACCATGGACTACCAACAAGTCACACACTCCTAATACATGCAATTTTTTTCCTGCATAATTTGTTATTCTTATATTTGCATACTTTAAATATTGATACAATTTTAATTCCTCAAATAGATATTTCGGGATTACATTTACTTGCGCACCGGTATCCAACTTAAAATTAACTGATTTTTTACAAACATCAATGTATAAACTTTCAAACCAATCGTCTACTTTACTAAGGTCACTCAAGCATGCAATCATGTGTTCTTCAACATCGATTTCGGTTTCGTTCCCGGTATCTACTACATTTAAATGGGCTTTTCTTAATCTACAAACTCGAGCAAAATGACCATATTTACCGCACTTTCGGCACTGTTGTTGATCAGCTGGGCATCTCTTTCTATCATGTAGGCCGCCGCCACACCAACCGCATGCCGTTTTTTCTCTACTTGCTCCAGTTGTTGGTTTGCCGCCACTGGACCCATAATTTCTTCTGTCACTGTTGTTCACGCCGCTCGTTCCGTATCTTCTATCCTTGTTGCCTTGCCTTTGACTTGCTGCGCCGCTTGCACCCTCTTTGAAGCTTTTAAATGAGCCGCGTTTGATCTCGCCGACTGATGCCGTGTTTGTTGTTTTGCCAGCCAAGTTGTGCAAATGTTCGTCCGTGCGTTCTGCCGCCTTACATATTTCGATCGCTCTCTGTAGGTCTAGTTGTTGTTCACGTAGTAACCTGTCCTTGATTTTAGGGTCTTTTACTGCGCATACGATTCTGTCTTTGATCAGCTCGTCCTTCAAACTACCAAACTCGCAGTTCGTTGCTATCTTTCTCAGCTCGCTTAAGAAACTGTCGAAATTTTCGTTGTCACCTTGTACTCTGGTGTTAAATTTGTGGCGTTCCACACTTGTATTCACCTTTGGCAAGAAGTACTTATCTAATTTTTCTATTATGTTCTCAGGATCTTTGCTATCGTCTTTACTTATTTCTAGGGTTTCTAATATGTCGCGTACCTCTTCCCCTGCACAGTGTAGGAATACTGCTGCTTGTACATCTTTAGTTTTTGACACACATCCCGTGGCCAACAGATATAACTCCATGGATTCCTTGAACTTTTTCCAATTGATACCTAGCTCACCCGCCATTGACATAGGCTTTGGTTGCTTTAAAAACTCCATTTTCCTTCTAATTTCTTTTGTTATCACTTTATTTAACTACTGCGACTGCGCCATGTTGTATATGCGTAGGTGGTTATTAATTAAAACACTATTAAACTTGTAGACGTGTATTCAGCTTCATGTTCTATGGCCGACTGCCACGAATGGAGTCGTTATACAAAGGTGGTGGGGTTTACAGTTCGCACCGGCCACCACTAGGTGTCACTAACAGCTACTCTTACAACACCAACAACAATGGCTCGCCACCGACACGTTGTGAAGTGAATAAATCCGCCTACCGGCGAGGTTCTGTGCCGTACGCCGTCTTCCACCGGCTACACACTCCAACAGCCGAACACAGGTCAACTTCACAACGAAACACACTTCTAGGATTTTTTGATGCAGGCCAAGGAACCGACAGCAGTTTCTTTAGCACCCAAGAAAAGATGATTTAGGGCGGCTGAAGTCGTCCTATATATAGCCGTCCGCACCCCCACTACGAGACCCGAAATCTCGCAAAAGAAGAATTAGGACGTAATTAAAGAAACGGAACCCGTCATTAGATAGCAAAAAATCAATAAGATGCGCCCATCACCGGATCGGGAAGATCTGAACGGTCAATTTCCAGAAATCAAGCGGTTTACGAGAAAATTACGTTCTACGTCACAGGGTGCAAAAACTGGACAATACGCATTACTGCAAATTCACTGCAAATGCTCAAACCCGCAGGAATTTCCACGCCTGGCCCAGCAATCGACAGTAGAATTTTTCCCCGTTACAATGATGTAATTTTTATCCCAAACTCCTTTTAATTACTGAGATAAGCAATTAATTCCAGAAAACCTGCAACGCCATCCAACGGTGAAGAGCCGAACGAAACCTAACAGTTGAACCAGAGACCAAGGAGAAATCCAACAGATGGCGCTCCACAAACGTCACACCTGATTCAATGCACTGATTAAAATTCGCCAAACACTTAAATCAAAACCGCGGCGTAACAAATTATTTATTATACATCGAATATTTATTGTACATAATTATGCTATATAGGTACATTATACATATACATCAGCTGTATTTCCTTGTATATAAACAAATTATTATAAGGTTTTAGTTAATTATTTCAGGTATATAATTATGTTATATAAATTCTACGAAAATTTGACTTCTATTGTAGTTGCCTTGAATAGAATTTAATTTACTGTAGTGTGTTAGTTGATTATGTTAGGTACACAAATATTTGATATACATACATGGAGTATTTATTGTACATAATTATACCTGATTTACATATTCACTAGTTGTTTTGATTTTCCATCTTATTTGAATTGATATGTCAGATGTATAGAAACAAAAACTTAGGCAATGTTTCAATCATTTACATTTAATCTGTGCTGCTGTATATTTCGAATTGCTTTATTTCTCATTCCTAATATCTTTATCTACTGGTTCGAAAATTTAAAAATGTATCCCTAAATCTTAAGTCTGCAGAAACCGGAAGTCATCCTTTATTGTCCGGTACAGCTGAACCAGTACTTTCTGAGCGAAGCGATTCGCAATACTACCGCATATCACATCGTAGGTCTGTCAATCGAGTCAATCGACAATAATAAGTTTGTTCGAGCAGCAGTAGGTACAATAAGTGCATAAAGCACTTATTCTTTCTCCTGCGCATGCCAAATGGCGGTTTTGCCCTGCAAAAGCCTGCATTGCGTATGCGTACAAGAATCCCCAATTGTTTTGACTGGTTTTGACGACTGCTCGAACGAACCTAATATTGTCACCGCTTTGGTAATCTGCTCGCCGGATACATGAAATAGATCTAGTCAGAACAGTTTTGCTAACTGTCGACAGGTAGCCTAGAATCGCTTTCGTACTACATAGTGCATACGATCTTCTCGTATTTACTGCCCTCCTGTTACGCCGCGTTCATAAAAATTCAGAACGAGCGCCATTATACTCGATAGGCGTGTCTAAACTCCCTTCCACATGATGACATATTCCCAGAGCCCGCCTCTCGTAATCTTGTTTCCCCTTACCGCTGGCCCGCTATACATGGGCCAGGACCGTGCATGTATGCTGTTAAGCATAATTTATTGTATTGCTGTCTTCTTACTTTGATGATTCTTAATTTCTTTGAATGAATGATGAAAAAATATATGGAGTTAGAACACACGTGCGTTCAAATATTTGCAATTGAAATTTCTTACGCGTGACCGCAGGATTTCGCAACTCGCATCTCATCTGGACTGCAGTGGCCGCAAAAGATAAAGATGTTGCTCAGTTATTTTTATACTACAGAAGGCCTCAGATAAGGCATTAAAGCTGGAAGTTCGTATTCACTAAGCTGGTATGTACATACATATCTACATGTTTTTCTATCAAATTAAAGTATCTGATTTGTGTTCACCTTCATTATGCGCGAAACTCTAGTGCGGCAAAGCCGATAACGCCATCTTGTTCGTGCACATCAAATAGGACAGAATGTCCCAACCAAGCTGCCCTAATTCCTACTGGCGTACTCTTCACACTGTGAGTCATGTAACAGGAGAAAGGCGTCACCGTTGACGCTCCTTTCGAGCGGACTTCAATGGACATTGTCCGACCCTTAGTACAAACTATGCAAGGAAACAAATACATACTAACATTGCAGGACCACTTGCGCAAATATCCCGAGCGATTGCTTTTCCAGATCAAATGGCGGGAACGCTCGCGAAGGCGTTCATCACACACATTGTCTGCCGGCACGGGGCACCTCGACAGTTCTTGACCGATCAACGAACCAATTTCGTTTCACAAGTAATGAAGGAAGTATGTAAATTGTTGAAGATTTAGAAAATCCAGACTACTCCTATCACCCTGAGTGTACTGAGTGTAATGGGTTAGGTTAATCGAACGTAGCCATCGAGTGTTCAAGCACGTGCTGTCCCATTATGTACATCGTAATCAGCGTGACTGGGATACTTGGTTGCCATACGTCTTGCTCGCTTATCGTTCCACGCTGCACGGCGCAACAGGATATAGTCCACGTTTCCTGTTATATGGTCGAGATATGGAGCTACCAATTGACGAGTGCATTAGAGCACTGAGTCAGTGGTATGACTATGATGAGAACCACGCGGCCGAGGTCATGGCCCGACTAAAAGAAGTTTATCGCATAGATCAAGCGCGATTGGCGGATAAGCCTGAAGTCCAGATTCAGAATTTTAACAAGACAACACGAGAAAGGGGATTTGGTATTATTACTAGATTTAGCACATAAACCGGGACTGTCGAAGTTGTCGCAACCCTAGCGCTTATTGTATCTGCTTGATTAGTAGTGTACTATTGCACATGTTCTTTGAGGGTGATGTATTGGACCTCGGGTCTGTTAGCCAGTGCCGTAACGAGGGCGTGGCAAAAGGCGCCCGCCACGGGCGCAACTGGGTTTGGGGCGCAAAACGAAGGATTCCAACCCACTCTTATTGAGAATTACGAAGTTTTACGAAATCAAATGCGTTTAATTATAGAACTGCTTAATGAAATGTGTGATGAACATAGACAAGTTACAGTAGACTCTGTAACAATGTTCGAATCTTGCTAAAATTATTAACAATATTTAAATTTGTTGCTCAATTAATATTTTGGGATTCAATATTAGGAAAGATAAATCAAGTAAATTTACTTTTATAAGAAAGAAAAACCATAGTCGAAAATGCTGCGAAAATATTATAATAGCTCTAAAAAATGATATTCAACAGTACCAAAATGATTTTTCCGATTCGCTTCATAAATCACATAATTCATCAAAAAGTCTAGCCGAAACAACAAATATTGAAGCTTACATTCCAGAAAAGGGACGGCGCAAAACAAAAACCATGCCGGGTGAGAAAGCTACCTATGATTCGTTTACAATGAATGAAAGTGCATTACTAAAAAAGAAATGTGTGCTTGCACACAGAGAAATGTTTAAGACATTCGTTGTCTTGCCAAAATTTACTCCGAACAAATCAATAAAGTTTTCAATTTAGATGAGCTTTCTGAATCAAAACTCACTCATTTCTCGTTTGAAGCGACAACATTTTGTTTCCAAGTAAAACTACATTGGATAATTTAAAAAGTTCTTATGAGTTCTTTTAAGAATATAGTGTGTTGCATTGAACAATTCAATATATTCCAATGAAAACAACTATTGCATTGAAACAAGATCATATATGTAAAATATGGTGTTCAAAACAAGTAAAACTAGTTGGTTGATGCAAGAGACGTTTTGTGTGAACCAAGTAACCAAATGCCTAGTTTAAAATATCGGGTGGTTTCATTGTGCGGAAAACTTAAGAGTTTGCGCGGTTTGTGGCACCAGACTGACGCGACGTAGAACGGCGACAGTTTTTAGATATGTACGCAGTATATGAGGACTACATTCTCCAGTCTCACTCACAACCCTCACAACGTTAACTCCATGCAAATATATTGGTTATAGTGGTAAGCAGTGTCGCTTTGATATACGCTTGATTGTATCTGCAGTTTTACATGTGATAATGGACAGCGTGGATGATTTTTCAATTTCATCAGATCATCTTAAAACGATATTTGACAGTAAGTATATGCGTATATCTACCTTTTATGTGAATGTTAATACACTATGTGCATTCTATGTTTGCAGACCATAAAATAACTGTGCAAAACATAACAAAACTTACAGAAGAAGAGATAAAAGAACTTATTCCGGCTATTGGAGATCGGATTGTTTTCCGGGAAGCGGTGAAGCTAAGAGGAGATTTAGAAACATCTAAGGTGAGAAACCGTATTATAATGGCCAGTTGCAGAAAGGCCCATCAAGTCTTGTTGACTGCTTAGCTCTTAACTGTACTAATTACTGTATCAGGATGACATTTTTTTGTATTTTTGATTGTATTTTAAATGTATTTTTTTTCTTTTATAACAAGTTATTGGGTTTATATCAGTATGACACCTACTTGTTTGAAATGTATTTTTATTTTTATAATAAATTAATGTATTGGTATATATGAACTTTTTTTACCCATAGTCTTTGCTACATGACTAAAAAAATATATGTCTTGCAAAATAATTGCTTAAAGAACTTTGATGTAATACCACATATTATGTTTTGATTAGATTTGTCAGCCAGAAGAATTATTCTTGCTAGTAAATATGATTAAGAAAGTAATGTGCTATTATAATCGTGTAGTTCTTTCTGCATTTGTTTTGATAGACTTATTTTTTATGTAACCTTTGCAGCAGCGGTAGATAGTTTTAACAAAACAACAAAAACATTCACTTCAAATCAATATATTATGTTGAATGTAAATTACTATTACTTGCTTTCAATTTTTAACGCACTTCGTTTAAAATGACAGTTACTTGCTTTGAGAACAAAATACTCTATTCAGAACAGTAAAGGTGTTGAACCAAAATTACAAATGTTTCTCTGAAACATTGGTTCTTCCAAGCAAAATAACCTATTACTTATTCCGATAGCTCTATTACTATCTTTAAGACATCATATGGTTGCATTAAAACAATATTAGTTTGGTCCAAATGTTGAAATATTTGAAATAATACTACAAAGTTTCATTCAAAACAACATTGTAGTCCTTTCGAGTTGATGACTATTTGGTGCAAGTCAATAGTTTACTCGTTGCAACTAATTTTATCTCGAACGAAGCACTTAACACATTTGTACTGTCAAAATATTGTCTCGGTTGAAGTGGATAGTTATTTCGTGGATATGGAAATCAACCGTTGTTTTGATGCAAAGCAATTTTATTTGAATTGAGCATTCCTTTCTCTGTGTGTGGCAAGAGGTCGCAAACAATTTCAGTTCTTTAAATTGACACGCTTTAAAATTCATGCCGCTAGATGATCTTAAACAATGTGCAGCAGATCTACCAGTGAATAGCGACTGAGATGTATCCGAATTTATATATGAAATTGAGAGTTTCAAATATCAAGCCATTGAAGTTTTTGAAAATTTTGGCGATATGGACAGTTTTCAAATGTTGCAAAAATAATACGAACAGCATTACAAAACACGTACCTATCCAAATCTAAACATAGCATTAAGGATTTTTATAACAATGCATGTAACAACAGCTTCCTGCGAACGTTCGTTTAGCAAATTGAAAATTGTAAAATCGTACCTTCGTTCCTCTATTGGACAAAAGCGAATGACAAACATGTCTATAATATCTATTGAAAAAGATGTTGCCAAAAAATTAAATTATGACCATATTATAGATGTTATTGCAAATGACTAAGCAAGAAAAATTACTTTATAAAATATGCTGAACTGCTTTATGCTTTTATTATATTATTTTAACATATACCGATATACCTGAATGCCCTTTGTTTTGTATTTCTTTTATTTCGTCTTTAATATTGTATAAAAATTTGTTCGTACCTAGGTTATAGATTATTTATTCATACAAATACCTTGACAACTACATTGCATATACCCGCAACTCAGCTTGATAACATTTATTACCTTGCATTTGAAAAAATTTAACTTGTTACATTAACATTAAATTTTCTGTCATTATTGTATCATGCTGAGGCGCGAGTTAGACACTTGCCACAGGCGCTTCATACCCTCGTTACGGCACTGCTGTTAGCACCCCAAATATAAATAAATAAATAAAACCTGGAGCGGCCGCTATCGAATCATGGAACAACCGGGGCCCGTGAGTTACCAAATTAGACGGGTAAGTAGCACTCAGGAATTGTTGGTTCACATAAATCGGAGTCCGACGCATGCTGGTATGGGTGCGGAGTGGCGGACACTCCAAGGCACACAATATTTGAATGTGGCAGATTCGAAGCGATGAGAGCCCGACTGGAAACGAAGGTGGTCACGACGGAGAACATTGCTGATATGCTCATCGAAGGGAGCCAAACTTCAGAAGCGGCAATCGTGTATCTGCGGCAAGTGATGGAGACCAAGAACAACACCGAAAAAAGAATGGAACGAGAGGAGAGACAACCGAACCCAGAGTAAATACATTTCTTCCACCTTCTCACCGAGACGATCGAGGTCAATGCTCACGCGGATACCGTTCGTCCAGACACATATAGGTGAAACAGGAAAGGAGGAGGAGTTTTAGTGGGTATTCGTGCAGGGAGGCAAACGTGAGCCCCACACTCCCGGCTGAATTCAGATTTCCGACACAACACCAAGCGCCATCAGTAAGCCGGGGTGCGTAAACGCATTTCTCCTTCCTCAGCGCAAAAAAAGGTTCACATAAATCGACTGAAACCGTACCACACTAATTGGGCAGAATGCTCAACGAAGGGAGCACCCCCACTTGAGACTATAGAAGAACCAGAAGATGAAACTAATCCTCAGGAAGGTGATTTGGCTCTGAGTGTTGTGGAAGGAGAGGACAAACCGATAGTGCGAACCCAGCGATCTCGAGCTGATATGTGGAGTGATAGCAGCGACGAGGAAGAAGACCCACGCCGCGCGGATGAGACCACAGAAGATGGAATGGAACCAGAAGAGTTTTACGGCGAACTAGACGAATCATCAGGCCGTCGGATAGTCATATTACGGGCGGACAGCACGCAGGATGAGGGACTTTGAAGGAAAACGCTTCCTTCAAGCTCTCTCGAGTTGTATCTTTTGATTCATTTAGTAAATTTTACTTAAGTAACAAATCGCGGGGTGGTTTTCATGAACAAAGGAGTTTGCCCTGTCGGGGGGTTTTAGAATACCACCCCGCAAGGACGGCGCGGAGTGAAGGCCCGAACGTCAACCGGGAGTTTGAAGGACGACTTCACTTGCCTTCAAGCTGTCTGTCAGGAGAATAATGATTAATGTTTTGGTTTTTATCTGCTTAACTGTTTTTGTAAGGGTTGTACTTTGATCTGTTTTACTTTTTGGGACGCGTTAGCTCTGTGGCTGGACTAAAGAATTGTGCCACCGCATGGACGGCGTGGGGTAAAAGTCCCATTATGTCTTCGTTTAGTTGTTTTAGTTTTTTATTTTAGTTGTGTTTCATTTTAAGTTTTGTGTGTGTGTGTGTGACTATAGGCCATGGAGGTTACTAAGGAGGCTGGCCTGGAGTTTGCACCCCTCAGTACCCGGGCGTCGGCGGGCGTCTACTCAGAGGACCTTCAGACTTGGTCTTTGGATGTATCGAGTGGCGATACAAGACACTATCTCCCTGGACGCCCTTTTTAAACACGGAGGAGATGGTACGTCTGGCACGAGAAACTTTATCCTACTTCTGGGAATGGTTTACCGACTTCGGCGTGGCTATCAGTGGACTACTTGGAGTCCTCCTCATACATTCCGAGTGGCTGCGAGTGTATGCTGCTAGCGAGGTTCTGGAACGCGCTTACCTTTTGGCTGATTCAAAGGGATTAAGGAAGCACCCATCAAAGGATGGTCCAGTTCAATCCGACCTGGGGCCTTCTCGCACAGTTACCATGGAGTCGTCCGCGCCCGGTGACAACTTCAGCCTGCATACTGCGGGCCTGTTGCGGCTCGACATCCTAGCTCGCTGTCAGCGGGTAACCATGTCGCCCACTTGTTATCGGCTCCTCAGCCGGTCTATTCCCCCTGGACAGCCACTACTGGCAACTGATGATCAACATCGCCGTCACCACGTTATGTGTATAGTGTAACCACCCGGGTTACGGATTAATATAATGTACGGGAAATTGACGCTGGGTGGTCAATAGTAGCTAATTACTGCTAAAATTTTATTATTTAAGAATTTGATTCAAACGGGTACTGGCATGGCTCTCCCTTGGTGGGTGGCAAGCGTAATTTACGACTGAAATTATGTAAATGGTTTTAACGAGGGACGTATTCAGGTTGAGTTAAAAGCAGTGTACTTCAATTTTTGTTTATTGATACTTCTGATTAGGCGCGAACGTCGACTGGGTTTTAGTCGGCATCCCAAAACTCAGAAGGTGCTGTTATGGCGGAACCTGTGGGAAAAAAACCGCTCCTGAACCGATTAACTAAGAAAAACCATCTTAAACAAATATGGCAGGACAGCATCGGAGCTGTTATTGGTTTATAGCTCCATGTTTTGGTTTTGAAGCCCTGCCCAGGAAACTCCAGAGGGCTTGACCTGAACAGCGGACATTCACGTATTGATTCAGGTTCGGGAAAGATTGGGTCACCTTTTGATTCTCCTTTGGGCAACATTCGGGTTTGAATTCATGGGAGACAAGTTCGAGTAGTGCCGTTTGTCAGTGGGGGCCGCGAGCCTATAGTCGGGGGTTGTAGGGTGGTCTGATTTCAAACTTAGTTGTGGGATTTTTGGGTGTGACTATTCTATCGTTCGTTGGTGAGCGTTCTGGTGACGGTTAAGCCGTGCCTAACAAATTGGATCTACTTGTTCCGATCGCAGAAAATAACTGGTAAGGTCTTAAGATAACACTGCACTGTATTATTTGTTCTTTTTGAGTGTACTAAAAATTACCCAACTGCTCTTGTAAGTTGTCTGATAAAATTTACGTTTATTGTGATTGAGAGAATTTCAAAATTGTATTAACAAATATTGAAAAATATTTTATATTATTAAAATTAAATGTGCAGACCAATACATAGAGACGTGAAATAAATTCAGACAAAATAACGATTCAAAAACTCAAACAAAAACCAATATGATGTTGTAAAAGTAATTAATTTTTTAATTGTTTCATAACTCTCAACTTTTGTTTCTTCGAAAGGAATTTTGTGTATTTTATTGCAGCCTTTTTCTTTATTGGGTATTCAGGTTGCGGTGGTCTAACCCTTTCAAAATTTTATTAACATTTGTTACCCATGTATATATATAAAACTTTACAAATAACTTTATAAATACCAATAATAAGTCATGCTTAGTGCACTTAAACTGAAAAGAAGTCAGCAAATTAGGTACTAAAGTACTAATTAATTTCTTTTTTATTGATTGCTGGTTGGCAATTTTTGGAAGTAGACAGTGCACTATGTCTACACATGCCCCAAATAATTTTACAAAGTTAGTGCTTGGCCGTAATAATGCCTGAGTACTGTAAACCTTTGCCATAATAAGGCGATGGTGATCCAAATTATGGTCTGACAGCAGTTCTGCCTTACATTCTTTGCAACACCATTGCTTTATGATTTTCTTGGCCATCGCCCCTGCAATATAAGAATGGGTGTTTACAGCAAAATTTTCCTTAGTAAGAAATGCTGGCTTAATATGTTGGCTTAATTCTTCGGCGTCATCCGTAACACATTCTTCAATAATAACATTTTGCGTAATAAACATTTTCAACGACTTTAGAGCAGACTCGCAATCATCTACCTGGCAATTTGTACCAGATGAGTGAGGAGAAGAAAAATTATTAATAATGAGTGTTTTATAAGTTTGTTTAAATGAGGTACATGTAGGGTTTACGTTTCGAGCGCCATGCAGACGAACGCAGCCAAAGAAATTTTCAAGGGGGCCCTGGTTGAGGTTTCTTGGCATCAGAAACTTAAAGCCTACAGCATGCAGCTTCTTCCACAGCTCCTTGAAAGCGGCAATGGTGTCGATGCAGTTTTTAATTGTTGGCGGAGCAAACTCTCTATTTGCCTTTCGAAATTTCATTGATCTTAATACTTGAAGCGCCTCATTCCAAAATTCATGGTGAAGGGATTTTCCTGAGATGGAACATTGCAATAATTTTCCATGCTCAGGATTAATTGTCGATCCATTAAGTGAATCGAACAATTTGTCGATGAACAGGGCAATTTCCGCCGTTCCCGTAGCTGTTGATGGTAACACTCCAGGTGCTGAAAATTAGTCAGACTTAAATTAATTCATATTTTAAGAGAAATACATGTCTTTTTCATGAAACAAAATAGTATTGTATCGCAAAATACTGTACAATGCAGATCTTATTATGGAAAACATAATTAAGAAAACTACCTATTGTCGCTATAGCTCGAAGGGTGGAAGAAACACGGCGAGACAACACTTGCGCGGCCACATGCACCTTCATCCTTTTCATTTTTTCTTTAAATATGTGGGCTTCAGTCAGGTGATTCAACATCTTTGTATCGAAATCTCCAACGTCTACCTCATAGAGTTTAACGATATCGTTCCAAGATGCCATGTGTCTTACACCTTTCCATTGAAAAGAGACATCATGGTCTATTAGATTATTTCGACATCTCTTAAGAAGGTGTGGAGGATCAAATAATGGAATAATTTCTTCACCATTTATCGTAAAGCCAAATGCTCTGTATTCCAGCCCCTGACGTACAACAACACTGCGTGATTCTTCACGGAGCAGGTTTACCATTTTGCTGTTTGTGCTCAGTTGGTCACAAACTGTGGCAACAACATGCAGCCCAATATTCTGGCATGCCGTAACAATAATTTTTATGTTTCTCTCCAGATGAATGGCAGACATCCCATGTTCCGTGAAAAAGCTGGCAATGGGCTGCTTCCACTTTTTATGTAAACCGCGCAACATAAAAACAATAGCATGATCGGCTAGGTTTGTGGTTGTGCCTTCCCCGCAATCTTCAAAACCTTCTATTGCATCTGTTGTGTTGTGCTGTTATACGTCAGATCCGGTTCTAACGACATTTCGTCAAAAAGAAGACAGCAATATCGATCTAGCTCCTTCATCTGATGCACTTCTTTCTCCAAGCAGTTCATTAGATGTTTGTTGAGACCAGTGGAAAATGGTACTCTGTTTAGCACATCCAGCAGAATTTTCCTACTTGGTAGAGCAAACGTTCTTTTAAGGAGACGATACGCTTTAGGGCTTTGTTTAAGAAGCGTTAGAGCAAATATTTTTTCGTCATTTGAAAAACGACGACCTCTCTGCTTCTTAGACTGGTGATGCAGCTGACCCATAACAAACTTATATGTTGTATTATTCAACATAGTGTTCAAAAAACTATCGGTAATTGAAAACTTTACTGCTTTCGAAACTCTGTTTTTGTTAGACAAATTCTTAAATCTCCGTACGCTTCTTTTGTACAACAAGGCCCGCCTGTACAATTTTTGTGCCTTTGTAGACAAATGTCTCTGCCGTGTGACATTTATGCGCTTTAAGATGGAGTCTTTAAAAAATATATATATTTTCAAACATTGTATCCATGTCTATGTTTAGTTTATATTTACCTTTCTTTATTTGGAGACCAACATCCTGCGGAATTTCTTGTGAGAATGGAAGGGAGGGTTCGGTTGAAGGAAGGCTTTCCATTTCACTATTTGCTGGTTTATTTTTTGGTTCCTATTGTCCAGCAAGCGCCAACAAACTTTCTTCTCCATATTTGAAAAATCCTTTTGGCACTACAACACAATACATCACGTCATTTGTAGATTGGCAAAATAACGTGAAAAAAGTTGCCAAACTAGAAACAATCAAGATAGTTGGAACATTTGTATGTTATAAAAATCATAATTAATAATAAAATAATAATTAAAATCATAAAATAATAATTCTTAATTCTTCTGTTGATTATTTGGAGAACTAGTTATTGTTATACACATGTATACTTAATAATACACTTACAATTTAAATGGACGTCAGGAATCGCAGTTGCTTTTAAATTCGTTTTGTTTCGATTATTTGGAAATTTCTGATTTTTAGAAAAATGCATTTCGCATATTCTGCGATTTTTTCTAACTTTTACAATGTCAATTTCCAATAAGTCCTTCCTTCCAATTGTAGTAGCCCATACCTTCAACATCTGAAACAGCATTTAATTACTTACAATTATAACAAGATCAAAAATAGGGACGTATCTGGTCAATTGTAAACAAAAACTGAAGACAACAGAGAGGAGCGGTGTTTACAAAATTAAATGTGGTGGTTGCGATAAAGTTTACGTTGGACAGAACACATTAAAAATACAAATTCGGCATTAGGTCGTCATCTCTCAGACGCAAAACATACTACCACAGAAGAAAATCTATTTTTATTACACTCCGCGAAAAAAAAAATCACACAGATTAAATTTATTAGAAGAAATGGAAATACAAAAACACAAAATGAATGATCCACAAAATTTACTAAATGACATCACTGACATTAATACTAACAGAATGTTTTTAAGATTTTTAAAAGTACCGCCCGACATCCAACAACTCCCTTTCCCGCCATAATACTACACCACACGTTCCAGTCTTCCATTGCCTATCAACAGACATAGTATCTAGTGACAATGTATAATATAGCGCGCATGTGTTTTTCAATTATTGACGGTATGTGAGTTCGGCCTTTTTAATGTGTAGTGTTGTAATTGTTTGTTCTATTATTTGTTGTAGTTTGCAACTGACGACGGGGTGACCCGAAACCGGTATTGTGATATATCTTTTTAATAAACTTCATCATTCCTGAAGAAGAATTTCCTTTTTTCTTTTGTTCAATTGTGATTCCAATGATGAATATGGAGTTATTTCTTGCCAATTTACAATTATAAATCTACTATAAAAATTTATATACACTATAAATAAAATGCTACATACCTCCGGGTCCTTAGGAAATAAATGCATTGCACAATTTCTCCCAACGGATGGGGAGTTTGGCACGGAACATGTATTAACCATTATTATTGTTTTAAGAAAAACGCACTATTAACAAGCCACAATGCTTTTTATAAATGTTGCTAAGTAGTATTGAGTGAAATATAAATATAATGACTTAAGCTTGACACGATAACGACAAAATAGTAATAAATATCACTCATAAGGGAAAACCATAGTAATTACCATAAATTTCGATATGATCCGGCCATTTGAACGAGCCAATAGGAATCCGATGTGATTGCGTCGGTATAGTAGCGCGCTAACCAGAGATATGTGGTGCTTTTGCGCGTGGGGGTGAACTAAAATTTTACTATCAACGCCTACGTATGGGAAGTAAGCACCCCATGAGGGAATGTAAATGAATACATATAATTGAATGGAGTTTAACTTTCACTATTTTTTAAGTTTTCGTACGTTAAGTGAATGTAAACGATAGGGTAGTGACTTTCGGTAGACAAGACGTCAGTGAGTTACATTATATTGTCATATGATTGTCGATTTTAACTTGCGCCCCCAGCCCCGTCAACGGAGTTATTACGTCGGCCTTCTTAAATGCCATCGTTTTCAACGAAATAATGGTCATGTTACTTAATATATTTCTTACTTTTCGAACATATTTGACTGTGCTTCCCTTACAACCAACCAACAGCAACTCAGCTGTGAGCGTTGCAATGTAAGCTGTAAGCAAAACTAAAGTTTGAGCGGCACAGCTCTCCGCTACCGCGCATCGCTCTGTTGATGTGCACACAAACACATAATCCGTATGTTACAAATATGTTGTTCACCGCGCACCGCTCACCGCTTGCCACTGTGCACGAGCACTTATTGTGTACACATACGGACATAGCGATTCAGTTTTCAATGCTGATCAAAAATATATATACAAGTCCTATACCTGCCACGCTTCCTAAAAGGTGTTACAAATGTTGTGTCAATATGCCCTACCACAATAAATGTGGGGGTATAAGAACACTAATACTGTACTTTTTGTGGAAATTCGGTTAATTGAGCCTGCCCCCTAATCGGGACAAAATGTACTCATCCTGATTAAGCGGAAATGAGTATTCAGCAAAAAAAAATGACGAAGTATTATTTGAATGAAGTAAAACAAATAATCATCAATGTCGATAACTTCTTTCAAGGAGCAGCTTTACGCTCAAGATCCATTATTGAAATTTATCAAGCGCCATCCATACAGTGTTGGTTTTTGTTTACAGAAATCCAACTATAGCTGGGAAAAAATCTGACATAATCAAGTGGTTCCTGAAAGGAAACGTTTAACTTCAAGAGAAAATAACATATATTTTTCTCAAATAACTAAAGCACAGCTGTTGCACCTGTCAAAACCTCAGAAGGTTCTTCTATTAAGATTTGATGATCCATATTAGGTATTAGTGGGACTTAAACCAGAAAAACTACAAAAAAATTATTTTATTTTTCTTCATCATGCAACTCCATATTACTGACAATCTCTTCAAGCATGATCATTATATTTTCGATGTGTTCGTTCGCCACTTCAAACTCTTCATTGAACGGAAAATATTCGTCAACCATTTCAGATTGTAGGTCAGTCGATACGTTATCTTCGGCTCTTTCTTCTTCTACAAAAGCCTCATAGAAGTCTAACCCGTTTTCTTCCACTATTTCATCACTTTCCTCAATTATCTTCGCCTTTTTAATCGGCTTCTCAGTCAATTTCGTCCTTGATTTCTTGGTTTCGTCGATGATATCTTTGAAGACAACGTCCCGAATCTTCATTTTAATCATCTCTTTGTTCATCACGTTCGGATTTTCTTCAATAATTCCAATGATTTGATCTTGAAGCTTTTGCAATTCTTCAATTTCACGTCGGCCTTCTTCAATTATCTTTTTTATCGTGTCTTTTGTACCTTCCTTCTTATCTAGGGATTGTTTCTCCTGGAAATCGCGGATTATCTTCCTTATGTTCTCCTTGACGATTCCCTTTTGCAAGTTAGGCTGCCCAGAAACGGTTCCATTCAAGATTTTTTGATCATCGTTTTCTTCGTATTCATCCTCTTTGTATTCTCGGACTATCTTCTTGACAATTTTCTTTACGTTTGTCTTCAGTTCTTTTTTGTCTTCGATTGAATCTTCAATTGTTTCATCTTTTGGCCTGCGTTCATTTTCATCATACATAAATCCATTATTTCTTCTTAGTTCTACAATGTTAGGAAAGTTTTCCTCTGATTCTTCCATCTTCAATAATTTTTCTTCTATCTCTAATTTTTTTGGTAATCTTTCTTCTGATACACTTTCAGCAAGTGAGCTATCTTCTTCTGATTGCGTATGGTCCGATTCTTCAAAAGTGCCAATTAATTCACGATAGTTGTCTTTTCTTCGGAGGATGTACAGGACTGGTTTAGTTTTTATTCGTATCGGAGGTAGAGAGAAATAATTGAAGGTAATTTTGTGGAACGCTTCAACAAAGTCCACAATCTCGTGGGTTGCAATGTACGGTTTTAAGTTGGTCGAGTACCGATTTTTTGCTTCGATTATTAGGTGCGTGTACTGATACATCTCGTTGGAGCCCGGTATCAAGTTCTCCGTCTTGTTGTAACTGGGAAAAAAAATTAAATCTTTAAATCATTGTGTATTCTGATATTTTTTTAGTGACTTTTACTCTACTAAAAGTTTGAATTTTGCCGGTTTTTGTTACCACAACAATTTAAACATAAAATGTTTGTGGGTTCATATTGACACATATGATCATGCATAGCATAAAACATAATCAGTCGCGAGGTTGGTTTGTGTTTTGGGAACCTTGTTCTAGGAATGTGCAGCGATAAAACAAACAAGTCGACACAAGGAAGGTCAGCTACAACCCAATACCTTGGAGAGCTACTATAAAAGGCGAAACTATTTTGTATACTTGTAAGTTATTAATAAGCAGACTTAGATTGGTGTTAGTACTAATCTGCATTACACCAGTATGTAATCAGTCATTAGTTAGTTACCATCGAGTTATTAAGAATCACACAAATGTAATATAACTAAATAAAGCAATTGTTAAAACGTTTGGAGCGTATTTATCCTCTCGGGGAAGCTACTATCTCCACTACAGCCCCACAAGAAGATGCAAAAACGTTAATGTGATTACCTATCAAGTGGTAGCCACTTCTTAAAACGTCACAATATTTAGGGTCTGCGATTTTGCGCGATTTTTTTCCAACATTTTATCCCTTTGCACAGTGGTCCAAAATGCACATTTTTGGCGAATTAAATCAAATTTCTCACGCAATTTCAAAAAATTTGCGCGCGTTTTTGCATGTTTTTACGAGCGTTTTATGCAAATTACGTCTTTGGGGTTTTGGTCTATCCGGGGACTAATTTTTTTTGTGAACGTGAAACATCAATATTAGGACTACAAACTAATGTAGTTTTTAAAGCATGCATTTGCCTGCCTTTTTCTAAAAGTGTCACTTTATCATACGCAGTATGATAAGTACATATTGTAATCAAGCCGAAAGAAAATTGAGATTTTAGCGGAAATAGGTCTTTTTGGGTCCCCTGATCATTTTTGACCAAGGTACAAAAAAATGTCAGTGTGTGAGTCTGTGTGCAATGTCCATGTCTGTACCTGATTTATGTGGCGACGAGAGAAACTACTCAAGGTATCGGGACGAAAGTTCATATTTAGAAGTTTTATGACCAAAAGCGTCCAAAGGAACTGGATGTTTCCTCTAAGCATTTTTCAAAGATTTTGCAAATGAGCAGCCATTTTTGTAATTTCGTCAAAATAGTTAAACAATAAATTAAAGTAGAAGAAATTTTGTGTAATTTATGTCTATGACATTTTTTAGTAAAATTAATAGTTTACCTGTATGTATGAGAAAATTCTATTTGATCGAGATCGTGTCTGTATTAACACCACATAGCCAGGATTTGTCAAACGCTGATTTTTTGTCAATACCTACTGTCAATATTGTCAAAACATCTGTCAAATCCTTACTAACTTGTGTTATTTTAATGCAGACACGATCAAATAGAATCTCATGCAGCTTAATTATTAATTTTATATATTGTATGATAATAGCAATAATAGTAATAATAGTAATGTGCCTAAGCACATCAGATTTTTTTTTAATATTCTTAAAAATAAGGTCTATATCACGAGATGTAACTTATAATATATGTGTGCCTGGATATCAAAACGGGACCAGTTTGCCGAAATTGAGTTATAAGTATTTTTGGATAGAATAAGTTATGGCAAAGCTGCTCCAATATTTTAAACCTATTACCATAAAGGGAAAAATAATAATTAAGTTGGTGATGTAAAAAGTATACTTTTGCGCTATGATGCTTCAAACTTTTGCAAAGTTTAAATAATAATAATAACTTCGTGCATATTTTGAAGTTACGCTGACTCCAACATTGTTGGAACAATTTCGATATTAGTTTTAAGATTTTTAGTAGTATTTATTATTTCATTATTCCGTTTAGGTTTTATAGGTTTTTTAATTTATAGAGCCATGGGCCTGGGGGCTACAAAATAGACTAACATATGCAACAATTCGACAACTTTTCAAAATTTTTGCAAATTTGGAAGTGCTTTTTTTATTGATACATGCATTGTCACCGGAAATCTGCCCACATGCAAAATTTCAACTCGATTGAACAAATTTTAAAATCATAATTTTTGCAAATTTTGGAAAACTTTGCATTTGTTTATTGATTCATGCATAATCATAAATCTGTCCATATGCAATATTTCAACTCGATTGCACTCTGGGAAGTAGGTAAAATATGGTAAGGCGCAAGAGCGTAGCGTGATATCGACAAGTGGTTCCAAACAAAAACGCATTTTTTTTATGCGTTTCCTACCGCAGACGGGTTTCAGACAAACACATCTGATAAAAAACACAATAAAGAGACTAATTAGCAAATAAAACAAAAATGTGTATTTTGAACAAGTTTAACTTTATTTGCGATTATCTGCGTAACTAGAAACGGACAACTGGTCCCTTTTCTCATCCACGCACACATATACTAGGCACTAACCGTTTTTAGTCATAATCCTAATGTAAATAGTCTAATCCAATAACTAATGGATAGTAGAAATAAATCAAACCCGATGATAAAAAAATCACATTATTTTACTATAAAATGAGAGGCGCGTATTTTTCTAAGTTTGGGTGCTGTCTTATTCCAAAAATACCAACTTTTGCCAGATAATTTTCTCGTTTTATTATAGTTCAGATATTTAACTGTAAACCTTATTACTTTTGATTTGCGTCTCTTGCATCTAGTATCTAATTACGAAATAATAAAGACAACCCTGTAATAAATATTGTAGTTTAATGTGTAAGTATTATCAATCCATTTCATCTATTATTTCACAAATTGATTATACATAATATTATATTATATAGATATATACACAGTGCTTGGTACTAACTTGGACACAAATGTGGTTTGTCTTAAACCTAAAATGCAAATATTATAATGTAATTATCTGCTTGCATATACCTGGTGTTACCAAAACTTTGAAAAACACTGAAGAGTAAAATACCTTTATGTTCACAGCTATGTAAAAACGCTATTTGTAAAAAGTATTTGGAAATATTAGAGGTCGTTAAATAGAAAATTATAATCACCTTCTCCGTTGCATACATCGCGTGTTGCCAAAAAGATGAAAATCACATAACAATAAAATACCTTCATCTTCAAAACTATGCCAAAATATTATTTGAAAATGTGTTTCAAAATATTAGAAGGCATTAAATATGAAATTATAGTTAGCTTAGATGTTCCATATACTGGGTGTTTTGCAAACAATGAAGGAGATTATAATTTCGTATTTAATACCCTCTAATGTTTCTAAACGCTTTTTTCAAATAACATTTTTGCGTAGCTATTAAAATAAAGATACTTTACCCTTAAAAGTTTTTGATATTTTTCATAATACCTGGTATATGCAAGCAGATAAATATAGTTTAATATTTGCATTTTAGGTTTCAGACAATCCAGATACCTTTATGAGGAATAGCATTTTCTGATTATTTTTCGTATTTTTCATTATTTGTGTAAAAAAACGAGGACTATGCGATTATTTCCCCAAAACGCCAGTTGTTGAATTAAATAAAAGTATCTCATGATATTTTGTATAACTCCGTTTATTTCTACATTCTACATCTTAAACAAATTTTAAAAACGGTACTATATATAATTATATGTATAATATATGTATTTTGGACATGTGGCAACTATAAAATATGACCGGATGAAAGCCTTTGCAAACACCTTTCCTTTGATACCGTTTTTGTTATATAATTTTATACTTTCATGGTAATTGAAACTTATTGGACTTCCGGGACCATACTTTTGGCTATATCGTCAGAAACGGTTGAGTTATCAAAATAAAGTATAGCCACAAGTAATTCACTTTTAAAAAAAGATACTCTGTCCAAATTTGGGAACAATCGGTCAAGAATTTTCTAAATTATGAATATATTCGTGTTAAATGTGCAATTGGCCACTGTGTGTTGTCACAACAAGGGCTGACGGAATGTATAAGTGTCCTGTATTTAATTATTTTTACATCCTAAGCAAGTGGTTTCCAAAGTGGGCAATATCATCCCTCTGGGGGCGTATAATCAGACTAGGGGGACGATAGAGGACTCATGGATAAAAGCAATAAATGTTAAATTTAATACATATAGGACTTGTATTATGTATTATCACAAACCAACCCTTCATTTATTCTTGCTACAGTTGGAAATAATGATAATAACTTAAATGATATGAATTTAGTTAATTACGCATACTCACATCCAATGTGGTTTTAGTTCTGTGAACCTAGTCACTCCAGTTTGTGCTGCCAAATTACTGATATGGACATGAACAATAGGCTCACTGCCATACAAACGATGTAGCTTAGACATAGCAACTCCACCCGGATAGTTTGTACTAGATATATTCAACAAAAAGAGCGTAAAAAGTAGATTTACAAACAAATGTCCAACGACTGCCAAAGACGCAAAGTAATAAACCAAACTCTTCTGACGATTCTCCCATCTGTAAATAAATTATTATTAAGAAAGCGCTTATGTAGAATAGTTTATGTTAATAAAACAAGTACAGGAAGCCATGGAATAACAAAGAAGTGTATGTATGAAACCCCAGATTACTGATTGGCACTGTGACAGATGTATACACATGGCTTGCTGCGTCTCTATATATTATTTACATCTATACATTATTTAGACTTGAAGTTTACTTACATTCGGTGACATACGGTGGCAACAGGCACATTAAGCAAAGGGAAGACATAGATGATAAAACGGAGCTCTTTGTGAGGTAGAAAGGAGTAGAGGAGGATGAAGAGCACTGCCGGAAGGCATACTTTTGATGCCCTATGGTCCTGTAGTAACCCTAAAGGTACGAGTAATATTGAAGTTGCCATGCCTCTGGGTAATGCCGAGTAGAAGTACCACAGAAATGGAGAGGTCTACTCAAAATAGGAATATAACTGTTGTACATACGTTGGTTGATTTTTGATTTGTTCCAACACTCATGACATACCGTTAATGGTGATAATGTACCAAATAGTTGTCAACAATAACATATCTCGTCAATCACAAAAACAGTATTTTGTGGGTATCAAACCTTAGAACAGAACCGTTTCATACAATATAGTAGAGGTAGCAAGCAATAAATTGAACATTAATATGAATATGCTGTTGCGGCAAATATATATACTTTTATTTCAAAATATTACTTGTAAATAAATATATTGGCGCCATCTTATGTCGAATAACAAAAGGTTATTTTTGGCGCATGGTCCTTGGCCACATTTTAGGTATGTTCCTCCATATGAATATTGTAATATTTTTAAAACAATTCAAGTAAACTATTTCGAACTATAAAGTGAAAAGTGTTTTAAGGGTGCGGAAACCGGGCACATTTTAACTTTGGCCGCGTGATGGCGCCACCCACCCTACATGCTTATTTTTCTGTTTTATTATACTAAATTTCAAGATCGAGAACGCCAGCGGCCAGCGCGCCACTTCGGATGCCGTGTTTGTCACGTGTTCGCCCTTCCCCTGCTGGCTGCTCCATACCTGTGCATTTTCATACCTATTCCACACTATTCCTTGTTATTTCATATTTCACAGCGATGTGCGGTCGTAGAGTTCGCGCGCCGCGGCACGTTATCCATATTTTTTCAACCGATATTTATTATTTATTTATTACTTATTATTTATTTATTATTTAGTTATTATTTATCTATCATTTATCTATTATTTATCTATTATTTATCTATTATTTATCTATTATGTATCTATTATGTATCTATTATTTATCTATTATTTATCTATTATTTATCTATTATTTATCTATTATTTATCTATTATTTATCTATTATTTATCTATTATTTATCTATTATTTATCTATTATTTATCTATTAGTTATCTATTATTTATCTATTATTTATCTATTATTTATCTATTATTTATCTATTATTTATCTATTATTTATCTATTATTTATCTATTATTTATCTATTATTTATCTATTATTTATCTATTATTTATCTATTATTTATCTATTATTTATCTATTATTTATCTATTATTTATCTATTATTTATCTATTATTTATCTATTATTTATCTATTATTTATCTATTATTTATCTATTATTTATCTATTATTTATCTATTATTTATCTATTATTTATCTATTATTTATCTATTATTTATCTATTATTTATCTATTATTTATCTATTATTTATCTATTATTTATCTATTATTTATCTATTATTTATCTATTATTTATCTATTATTTATCTATTATTTATCTATTATTTATCTATTATTTATCTATTATTTATCTATTATTTATCTATTATTTATCTATTATTTATCTATTATTTATCTATTATTTATCTATTATTTATCTATTATTTATCTATTATTTATCTATTATTTATCTATTATTTATCTATTATTTATCTATTATTTATCTATTATTTATCTATTATTTATCTATTATTTATCTATTATTTATCTATTATTTATCTATTATTTATCTATTATTTATCTATTATTTATCTATTATTTATCTATTATTTATCTATTATTTATCTATTATTTATCTATTATTTATCTATTATTTATCTATTATTTATCTATTATTTATCTATTATTTATCTATTATTTATTTATTATTTATTTATTATTTATTTATTATTTATTTATTATTTATTTATTATTTATTTATTATTTATTTATTATTTATTTATTATTTATTTATTATTTATTTATTATTTATTTATTATTTATTTATTATTTATTTATTATTTATTTATTATTTATTTATTATTTATTTATTATTTATTTATTATTTATTTATTATTTATTTATTATTTATTTATTATTTATTTATTATTTATTTATTATTTATTTATTATTTATTTATTATTTATTTATTATTTATTTATTATTTATTTATTATTTATTTATTATTTATTTATTATTTATTTATTATTTATTTATTATTTATTTATTATTTATTTATTATTTATTTATTATTTATTTATTATTTATTTATTATTTATTTATTATTTATTTATTATTTATTTATTATTTATTTATTATTTATTTATTATTTATTTATTATTTATTTATTATTTATTTATTATTTATTTATTATTTATTTATTATTTATTTATTATTTATTTATTATTTATTTATTATTTATTTATTATTTATTTATTATTTATTTATTATTTATTTATTATTTATTTATTATTTATTTATTATTTATTTATTATTTATTTATTATTTATTTATTATTTATTTATTATTTATTTATTATTTATTTATTATTTATTTATTATTTATTTATTATTTATTTATTATTTATTTATTATTTATTTATTATTTATTTATTATTTATTTATTATTTATTTATTATTTATTTATTATTTATTTATTATTTATTTATTATTTATTTATTATTTATTTATTATTTATTTATTATTTATTTATTATTTATTTATTATTTATTTATTATTTATTTATTATTTATTTATTATTTATTTATTATTTATTTATTATTTATTTATTATTTATTTATTATTTATTTATTATTTATTTATTATTTATTTATTATTTATTTATTATTTATTTATTATTTATTTATTATTTATTTATTATTTATTTATTATTTATTTATTATTTATTTATTATTTATTTATTATTTATTTATTATTTATTTATTATTTATTTATTATTTATTTATTATTTATTTATTATTTATTTATTATTTATTTATTATTTATTTATTATTTATTTATTATTTATTTATTATTTATTTATTATTTATTTATTATTTATTTATTATTTATTTATTATTTATTTATTATTTATTTATTATTTATTTATTATTTATTTATTATTTATTTATTATTTATTTATTATTTATTTATTATTTATTTATTATTTATTTATTATTTATTTATTATTTATTTATTATTTATTTATTATTTATTTATTATTTATTTATTATTTATTTATTATTTATTTATTATTTATTTATTATTTATTTATTATTTATTTATTATTTATTTATTATTTATTTATTATTTATTTATTATTTATTTATTATTTATTTATTATTTATTTATTATTTATTTATTATTTATTTATTATTTATTTATTATTTATTTATTATTTATTTATTATTTATTTATTATTTATTTATTATTTATTTATTATTTATTTATTATTTATTTATTATTTATTTATTATTTATTTATTATTTATTTATTATTTATTTATTATTTATTTATTATTTATTTATTATTTATTTATTATTTATTTATTATTTATTTATTATTTATTTATTATTTATTTATTATTTATTTATTATTTATTTATTATTTATTTATTATTTATTTATTATTTATTTATTATTTATTTATTATTTATTTATTATTTATTTATTATTTATTTATTATTTATTTATTATTTATTTATTATTTATTTATTATTTATTTATTATTTATTTATTATTTATTTATTATTTATTTATTATTTATTTATTATTTATTTATTATTTATTTATTATTTATTTATTATTTATTTATTATTTATTTATTATTTATTTATTATTTATTTATTATTTATTTATTATTTATTTATTGGTAAAGAAAAGCTACACTCAACACATGAAACTTTCAAGCAGCCTTGCCTAAATTCACATAACACTGGCAATTTTATAAATCCTTTTCACAAAAAAACCCTCTCACCACCCCTCTCGATTCTTGATTTGTTTGTGCTATACAATAATACCACTTGCGGCCATGCGTATGCAATACAATTTTTTGCTGTGATGGTATCCGATATGCTAAACAGAACCAGCAGGACTATTCCTACAACGCTGAGAGAGATAGACTACATCGTGTATTTCCAAATATGACAATAACATACTGTCGTTACGTTGTGCTTTTCGGCATCGCGACCGATCGGGACTATCGGTGGCTGTCACAACCTTACGTTACATATATGTTGTAAGATTTTATTTATTTACTATAGACATGAATCTTTTGGATGTTCCTTATCGATTCGGTGATGGTACTGATGGTGAAGAATCAAGAAATCAGCGATTTCGACTATCAAAGGAAACTTTGGTTGGTTTTATCTCGACTGATATAGTATATGAGTATACAATGTCCATCATATATATTATGTAAGTTCAGTTTTTAGTTGTATGTTTTTGTGTGTTAAATGATGTTTATTTTTTTAGAAATCATGCTGTTTCACCTATTAAAAACTTCTGCTAACTCTCCGAGTCTACACCACAGTGGGTTTTACGTAGCAATTCCTATGGACACCAGCAACGGCTACTCTTACATGTAATGTTACAGTTCACAAGCGCTTCTGCGAACTACCTTCTCTACAGGATTACCGTTTTTTGTCGTAAATCGATAATTCAGCTATCAAACCCCGTTCTTTAGAACTGGGATCTGTATAATAATAATGCATTTCAATTTTATTTTATGGGTGCAAGGACGGCTAAACATAACGGGAAGGAAAAGGTGTTATTTAATACTTAATATAAACGATAACCAACCACTCAATGTTGTGAATATGGAGAACAAAGAAAAGCTATGAAACGAGTACATGTTGCCCAAGTTATGTAAATTTTATAACAAACAGGTTTAGCATGCTATTATTATCCGAAGGTATATGACCGAAGGTAATATTTTGGACCAAAACCGAACCTGAACTTCATCTTTTTCGGTATCTTCGGCAGAAGCCGAAGGAATACAAAAGAAGTGCCAATGTTTAAAGTAAAATAGTATTTATGTTTTTTGTTGAGCTAAAAAATACATAAAATAATGGAATTATAATTTATTTATACAGTACGTGTGTCACCTAACTATAGCTTGGTTTGCTGAGCGGTTTTGGAACGCGTTGAACGTAAAATTAACTAATTTTTATTTGTTGTGTAATTGTTTTAAGATGTCATTTGTGACCATAAGTGGCCAAAGCCGAATGTTTGGTCGGGTTCTAATCATAAGACAAAATGATAACATAGTAATAATAATAAATGAATGATATAATATGTGTTACTGAATTAAGTATGTTGGCAGTTCACTGTTGTCGGAACTGTAGCTGTCAAATACTAATTATTTAATATATTTCCCTCTTTTTAGTTTACATTTTTTAACAGTGCTTATTTGTTTAATGTATAGTAAATTAGTTAATTAATAAAAGAATGTGAAATCTGCTTTGAGTGTTATTACCTCTTCTCTATTTGATTTATAATATATATAAATTATGTTTTACTGCAAATAATTTCAATTTCTCAGTAATCTGAGGGTATTACCCTTGATTATATATAAAAATAAAAATTCAATAGTATACGTTTGGTACTACTATACGTATAGATTTATGGAAGTATCCGCTGTTTGCAGTGCTGAACTCGGTGGGCATTCTTCAAAACTTAAAAAGTGACTCTTATCATTAGGTAAATGAACGACAACTCTTTGATATCCATTTCTTAACATGGTTGGTGCTTATGTTTGTTTTGTTAAGTAGTAACTGATTCTTGTAGACTTAGATCTGTCGCACTGTATGTAGCTGGAGAATGCTCACCGTGTTCAGACCTCTGTCCGATGCCATCGTTAGTTGTTTCGGTCATTGTGAAAATTGTGCACGTTATGTTCTTTTATTAGACTTCCCTCTGACAAAGACTTAAATAAAGTGTTGAAAGCTTAGGGCCTTGTAATGGTAAGTGTTTCATTTATTAACTGCCACACTGGCTGCACCCCCAGTATTCCTGCTTCTTCAAATTATATGTATAGAGATTTACATGAAATTGTTTGAGACCTGATGAGTAGTACACACACACATAATATTCGTTTGAACCAAAAGGAAAATTAAATTAATGAACATTTATTATCAATAACCAGTTTTGAATATTAATTTCTACACAAATGCATACTTCCCATTGCACAATATGTGTAATAATAATAACAATACATATAATAATGGATAATAACTGCAGAGATAAGATAAGATAAGATATGAGAGGGAAATAATACAGAAACTGCGAATTTTATTTTGAATGTTTGTTATAAACAGCGGTGGCGCCATCTATTCGAAAAGCGGTGAACTACAGGAATTCCCACTCTTGGTTCAAACAACACAATCCGCACAAAAATCATAGCTTTTTCTGCTTCCAATTGATTTCCAAACAAGGGTGGTTTTATGGAGATTTTATTGCATACATAGGTAGGTGATTTTTGTGTGCATGGCTAAAAATCAATGATTCATAAATCTAAAAATAAAATCGTAAGTTACTGCCTATTGTTCAATAATGACTGATTTTAAAAAAGTATTTCCTTTTCAATTATTGTTATGAGAAGTTTTCCCCAATAGCTACATTCAATTCAAACCGTTTAAGCATAAAAAATCTCAAATTTAAAAGCAACAATTGAAGAACAATTGGAACTACCGAAACGCCATTTGGGGTACGTTCTAAAGCATCGTTTCACCGGACCCTTAATCAACAATCAAGACATATGCAAAATCTAACTTTGTTTGTGAGATATTGCAATATTTATTGTACCTTCACAGTAACTGTAATTCTAAAAATGTATGACTAGAGAGGAAAGGTATTCTTTGTTCATTATATGAGTGATTTTATTATATGAGTAATTACCCCAAAAAAATCCCATTTCAAGCATAAAAGTAGTAAAACCAAGTTCAACGTGCACAATACATTAGTCTTGAAAAGATAGCAACGACATCCAATGGTGAACTTGATGTTTCTTGTGTAACTACCTCCGGCAATATTAAGAAGAAACCATAAGATAGATTGTATGTAAATGAAACATAATGCAACAACGTTCAACATCTGTTTTTGAACATATGTTTTTTCCCCCTATCAAACCAAATGGCATGGTTTAGGAGGCCCTTGCATTAGTTATCCCATGATTTTAATTGTCTACAGGCCGATCAACTCGCCATAAAAAAATCTGATGTGGCCATGCACATGACTTCATCATAATATATATATAATATTAATAGTTTAGCTGTATGAGATTCTATTTGGTCGACATCGGTCATCTCTGCATTAAAATAAAACTAGTTAGCCAGAATTTGACAGATATTTTGTTTCTATTGACAGTAGGTATTGCCAAAACATCAGCTTTTGACACTACCTACTGTCATTAGAATGAAAATATCTGTCAAATCATGGCTAACTAGTTTTATTTTAATGCAGAGATGACGAATGCGTGTATGTGGGGGTGCGCGCATGTGTGTGTGTGTGTGTGTGTGTGTGTGTGTGTGCACCTGTTTTTTTGTGATTCTGGAGAAACTACTAAAGGTATCGGGCCGAAACTCCATATTTAGGTGTTCCATGACTGAACTTAGAGCTGAACGAAGTTTTGTTCGAAAGGGTCCAAAGAAACTGGAGATTTACCCTTAGCATTTTTCAACGATTTTGCAAACGAATTGCCATTTCTGTAATGTCAAAATAGTTAAATAAAAAATTAAATAGAGGAAGTTTTGTATAATTTATGTCTGACATTTCTTTGGTAAAATTAGTAATTTAGCTGTATCAGCAAATTATATTTGATCGAGATCGTGTCTGCATTAAAACTAGTTAGTGAGGATTTGACAATTATTTTCATTCTAATGACAGTATTGTCAAAACAACCGCATTTGACACAGTGCTTATAATAAGCCACTTTTAATCTGAGACACCTGTATTCATGAACTGACCGGTTCAAGTGGAGAATAAATACTTAAAAAATATTATAAAGGATACCCCATAATTTGAGCTCTTATTTAGTATAACGTTGAACCAGAGTACTTCGCCTTCGGGCCAGAGAGGTCTCTGCCAAAAGATTGAGTCCACGACGACCGACAACAATAGAAACCCAATCCCAGCAGGTAAAGTAATCTGGACAAACCTTTAAACAATAAGACATATATAGACACACAAATTTCTCCTAAATTTCCTACCTTTTTATGGATAATCGTTTCATGTAGATGTCGTAAATTAGCAGTAACCCCAGGAGCAGTGCAACTTCAAATCGAAATATTATTATCGATGCCCCGGAACATAACAGAAATTGAAGGTTATCATTTTTGAGCCAACCGTTGATCGCAAGTAAAACTGCAATGTTAAAAAATACGTGTAAAAGATATTAATAGTTAACTGGGGAACGGAATACCTTCTCACCTAACGGTAAAGCGAAAACATTTGGCAATGTTCGGCTGAGGTAGAACATGAAGTGGCTTTGTGATACTGTTATAACTAAAAACCATAATGACCATTTCGAACCGAATGTTTTCTCTAAAGTTTTCGCCAAAGTGTTGAAAGCGAAGATCACAGACACGCCTAAAGCTGCACGGACTGAAATTTAAACAGATATTACATACGGTTACTACAAAAATTTTCAAACCTCTTAAAATTAAAATTTTATTTGTCCAATCTTAATAATTCAATTGATTGATTGGCCAAAACAGCACTCCCTCATAACAATTTGGCCGCACACACGCAGTTGCACGACGTGCCACCACAATGTGTTAGCAAGAGCGCAACACCAGTAACAGAATGAGCTGTTGGATTATAAACTGTTTGCAAAGCCGGGGCAGTATGATGTAAGGACTATCTGAGAACTAAGACTAAAACTAAGACTATCTAAGAACTATTTTACAGTTCCGCTTCCGCCTTCGCATCTGCACTCTTGTAAACGCATCTACAAAGACATAGAACATAAGAGATTTCCGACGTTAGCGATTACGTTTGATAACTGGGTGCAGGTAAAGCTTTCTGTTGTTTACTGCCCACATTTTTCTTTTTAGGCATGTTTGTAACGTTTTTAAGTTAGGTGGCAGAATGGCAATAACATTTTGTTGTTTTTTTTTAATAACATACAGTTTGATAAGTCTTCGTACACCACACGAAAAAGAGTAATTTAATTTTGTAGGTTCTTGAATTTCTCAATTTTGTGTTGTAACGTTTTGTTGTAATCTGATATTGTTATTGTGTTACTATAATAAATGTTTTTTTTACTTCCGCTTCAGCTTTCAGTTCCGGTTCCGCGGAAGTTGACCATTTGGCTTTTACATCCGCATCCGCTTCCGCAAAGGTCACTTCTGTTACAACCATATATGGTAGGACCATGACCTACCAGAATCGCAACAAGATGCCAAACATACATTGATAATATATTCACCAACCTTGCTGACGTAGAAACAAAAACCATCGACCTCTAGCTAAGGAGATCACAAGGCGTTACTACTGCATACCCTATATCAAACTAGGCAAACGCCAGAGCGCTTCCGAAGAACAATATACTCCCCAGCAAACCTCAGCAAATTTCGGCAGTAGAAAACTGGACCACAATAGATAACAAAGACAACCCCAATCGAATGATGTATAAATTTATATATACCTTGACAAGACATGACAGGCCTTCAACCAACCATACAAAACCGAACAACAAAAAAGCCGAAACCCTCAGTACAACTTACACAAATACAAGAAACACTCAAGTTAATGAGGAAACTTCACGACACCAAGGAGGATAAGGGAAGCTATAACCTACAAAAAAATACTACGTTAAACTGGCTGAAGAAGAGCACAAAGCAATAAATTTCAGCGCAATCATGCAAGGCAATGTGGCAAGCAATATATTACGAAACAGGCAACAAAAAAGGCAAAACACCATCACCGGAAGAGTCCAGCAAGTACTTCTCGAGCGGAACACAAACGAAGACACCCAGACTAACAGCTGTCATGACACTATTCTTAGCTCCAACAGACCACGCAGAAATTGAGAACATCTTTCGCAGAAAAAATTCAAAACATTGACGATATCTACGGCATCAGCACCAGTACCCTACGACACGGCGGCCATATTGTGATGGTCACACTAATTCTACCTGGCCTGGTTTGTTCAAGTGCTGATTTGCAGTTGTATTTGTCTTTTTTACATTATGTTTAATCCACAGTCCCACTTCCGAAAAAAAAATATAGCTCCGGGTCTAAAGAACACAATAGGGGTCTTGCACTCTTGCAAGTCTCAAAATTAAAAATTAATACGCTCTAATAGTGCCAACCGTATACCAGAACTGTCCGCAAACGTTTTTTGTTAAAGAAAAAAATCGGTTCGTACGCAATTAATAATGTTAAAATCGGTTTCGTCTCTTTAAATATGAACGAGCTGTGATTGGTGTGACGTAGCATGCCTGGTCAAAGGCCACGTGACATGAGCTAGTTACGATGCAATTGTCATGCTTTCAGTCTTTCTACGAAATGTGAAAAGATTGACATTAACGTTGGCCGTACGTCTTCTCAGACGACTGTCACTTTTGACAACATGCAAAGATTCCATGACCCAACTATACTTATTCGTTATTAGAACGCACACAATGTCCTCCAGATGCTATAGATTCTACTCGATGCTGTTATCGTGCCCGTAGGTCCTATTTTTTCGGCTGCTCTCTACGGGCTAGGCTCGCTAAGCTTCTCACCAGTCTTATGACGTCACAGAGCGTTCTGGCGCAGTTTAAACTTTGATGTTCAATAACAATTGAGTGCAACACTATTAAGCGGAAAAAAATTACACACGGTATTCTTACCACCTAAGGATTTTATTTGTTAAGTTAGGTAAAATCATGCAAGACCCCTATCACAAAATTCATAATCGAAAATCTACAACACGAAAAACTGGCTGCAATATATTATTGATATGATGATGATACTGTACTGCTGGTAAATTCTATCTTACACACAATACGACCAGAAGTCATCAATCTCAGTAAGAACCTCATAATGTACACAGCTGGGTCAGAAAAACAGAACGGTACTGATGCTGGCATCTTCTCACAAGACTTCCAAGTACACAGATGAATCCCACTTGGTGAACTTCCTTCTATTGTCCAGGTAGAACTTTTTGCCATCAAAACTGCTACTGAAACTATCAGCAAGTCCAACAAGTCAGGCAGAAAAATAGTGAGCACGCAGAGCTGCCGGGCACACGGACATCGTACCTGAACCTTTCATCCTGCCTTCCAACACTACCCTCAGGGACATGGTGAGGGACGTAACCCACAATGAATTCCTTCACTAGTGGGATAACACACCAGGCTGTTTCCTGGCCAAGGAGACAATCAAGTATCCTTCCATTAAAGAACCCAGGAAATTTCCGCAGCTCCCCAGCAGCAAGCTTCGTCTTATGGGCGTAATTATATCTGTCCAAGATGGCGGACGATGAAAGTTTAGTGAGTGAGCCTCCTGAAGAATTTGAGGCAAAAGATCAAAAAATGAGATGTTGTGCTACCAGGGATTCATCTGTGCTAGTGTGCATTAACTGCTGTGGTCTGTTCCATAAAAGCTGCTCAAAGAAGGTACCAAAACTAAAATTTCTATCTGAAAACAAAGTAGTATGCTGTGAAAAGAATCAAAATGGAACCCAAACAACCAGCCTTGAAAAAAGGATATACGAACTGGAAATTGAATATCTCAAAAAGCTGGTAGCTGAGTCCCAAGACAAGAATAAAATCCTGTATTCCAATAATCAATTATTAGTGGAAAAGGTTGAATACTTGGAAAAAACGATAACCAAAGACATCAACAAGAAACCGGAAAAAGTGATCATAAAAAACACAAACCCTCCTCGTGTTTTTGAAACCTGTATTTCCAACTCTGAACAAAGGGCTTCATATGGCGCTGTGGTCGGAGAAGGCCGGTCGGACAAAACGAAATCCCATCAAACATCTTCTGAAAGCTCAGAGATGGCGCTTCGTCAGCGTAACACAGTGTTGCCAACTTTAGGGAAATTTCCCTATTTTAGGGAATTATGACTTCTTACAGGGAAATAGGGAAATACGTTATACATTTAGGGAAAAACACGATTTTAATTCATTTCTAATCGAATAGGTATTTATTTATGTTTCAATGATTTAAACACCAATAGTAATATTTTATTTTGATGTTGTTCTACTTTAAGGTGCCTTTCCATTAGTGGCAATGGCAGTGGTAGTAGACGCCATTATAGTATTTCTAATAGAGAATTGCTAATGACTCATGTTTATGTACATGCAAACTAATATGTGCCACTATCACGTCTGGTGAGAAATACTATAATTTCGTCTTCTACCACCACCATTACCACCAATCGGACCGCACCTTTAAATAGATAGGGGATTTACCGGTGCGTTCTATGCTCTAAACTTGTCAAAGTTCTGAAGTGTTGTTCGTGCATTTGTTGGTATTATTATAGTTATTATATACATTAGGTATATATTGATATTATTTTAAGGTAAGTACCTAATATAATAAAACAATACATTAGACCATTGTGGAGTAAATTTCGCTATATTTGCCAACTATTAAAGATAACCTAGTAGAGCATAATGTTTAGGGTATGATTGTCAACTTTTATCATATTAGTAATCAATTATTTTTTTATTGACAGAAATATGGAGCAACAACAAACACAGAATTTTCAAGAAGCTGGCCCTTCGAAAGCTGATAAAGCAAAAAAATACAGTCAACGCTATCGTGAAGAGTGGAAGCAAAATCGTCCATGGTTAAAACCAAGCACAAAAGGATTAACCTATTTTACATGCACAGCATGTAAGAAAGATTACACTGCAGGTTTGTCGGAAATTATAAAACATGAAAATGGAGATACCCATAAACGCAAGTGCCAACTAGTGCGAAATCAACCAACTTTACTTCAATTTACAAGAGAAAATTCAGATTTGGAAAATGCGGTGAAAAGTGCAGAAATCAGAATATCCACATTTATAACTGAGCACAACTTACCATTCAGACTATCAAATCATTTGACAGAGCTAATAAAAGTTGTAGCTACAAATCCTAAAGTACCACCAAAATTAAATTGCAAACGAACAAAATGTTCTAATATTGTTAAAAATGTTACGGGTCAAGTGTTAAAGTCAAAATTAATTACAGAATTACAAAATACAAAATTTTCACTTCTTATAGATGAGTCTACTGATCGTTCTGCCATTAAGCATTTGTGTCTAGTTGTTCGACTGAAGATTCAATCTAAAGTTCAAGACTCATTTTTAACACTTTTGCCCATGGCCAATGCAACAGCAGAAAATATGTACAATAGTATTGTAAATTTTTTTAAAGATAATGACATAGATTATTTAAAGAATATGATTGGTTTTGCTGCAGATGGAGCCAACGTCATGATGGGCGCACGAAATTCCGTAAAAACATTATTTTTACGAGATATCCCACAGCTATTCATACAAAATTGTATCTGCCACTCCTTTGCTCTTTGTGCATCATATGCAACAAAGAAAATTCCTGATGAGGTAGAAGAACTGGCAAGAGAACTATATAAATATTTTCAGTTCAGTTTTAAGAAAGCTAGTGATTACAAAGAATTTCAGCATTTTACACGTGTCAAGCCTCATAAATTGTTGCACCCAGCCCAAACACGTTGGCTAAGTTTACACCAAGTTGTAGTGCGTATTCTAGAACAATGGAATGCTCTTAAATTGTATTTTGTTCATGCAATTGAGAATGATAAATCAAAATCAACGGAATTTATTTTTGGACAGATTAATATGCCAACCACAAAAATGTATTTTGAATTTTTAGATTACGTTTTGCTATATTTTGTAGATTTAAATAAGGAGATGCAGGCTGAAGCACCTAAAATTCATTTTTTGCACCAAAAAATAACTAATCTAACAAAAGCTCTTTTAGAGATGTATTTAAAGCCTGACTACCTAAACCGCATAACTGACATGGGCAAAATTCAGTACAGCAACCCTCACCATTTTGTCAGCTTGGAAGATGTTTATTTGGGAGGGAGGGTAACTGCTAGTTTAAAAACAGCAGCTCTATCTTCAGCAGAAAAAAATAATTTTCAAAAAAATTGTCTTTCCTTTCTTGTCGAAGGAGTTGGTGAAATATTTAAAAGATTTAATTTTAAAAGTGAAACTTTGAAACTGTTAGAAATATTAATACCTGGTAATATAAAACAAAAGAGTCACCCATCTATAGTACCATTGGCCAATTCATTTAAAATTTTTGGTATTTCCGAAAATGACTATAATTTGTTAGACAGAGAGTGGCGAACTCTCCGAGCAATGGATTTGTCTTTTATAGATGACGAGGTATTTTGGGAGCATGTCTCCAATTTAAAACAAGATGATACCACTCCAGCTTTTCCAACTGTTATGAACCTGGTCAATTGTGTTTATATTACCACATTCAAGTGCAGCCGTAGAAAGAATATTCTCTACCCTTAATTTAATTAAAGTTAAAACCAGGAATAAATTATCAACAGAATCATTAATAAGTTTGTTACACACAAAAAGAATGTTTAATAATAGAGAATGTTATAACTGTGAAATAGACAAAAACATGATCAGCGCCATGTCGACCAAAAATTTGTATGAACATAAGAAGCCTAATAAGGGTATTAATAGTTCTCACGACAGTGACAGTGATACTGAATAGCTAGCTACATTATATAGATACTAGAAAAAATGTCTGTGTTCATTATTATTTTTATTAAACAAAAACAAAATAGTTTGTTTTTTAAATACATATGTGATATTTACTTGTTACCGTTAAATATGCCCTTTGAGTTGTGTTTAGTTTTATTGTTTTATGTAGTACAAATATATGAAAAGAGCTAAGTTTGTTATTTTAAATACATATGGGATGTTTACTTGTGTTAAATATGTCTTAAGCGTTGTTTTCAGTTTTTGGGATATTTTTTAGTTTTGTTGTTTTTGTTAGTAGATTTGTGAAATATGTGAGAAGTACATAATATATGATATCTAGGGTTGCCAAGTGTCCTCCTTTGAGGAGGACAGTCCTTTCTTAATCGATTTTGTCCTCCATCCTCCTTTTGCACTGATTTGTCCTCCACTCTTATTGATAGAAGATGACAGTTATTTTGCTCTCATATCCTTTCTATATTCAGTGATACAATTTGTTTCAAATTATGTCTTCTTTCAAATCCAAAATGTATACAAGGATCGATGAAAGTTTTTTTTGGGATGCAGGTGGGAAATAAAATGAACAGGTTGAATCCTGTACAATTCAACAAAGTAAAAGAAGATTTTCTTCGGTTTTACAATTCTGCTTTGAAATATCTCTCAAAGAGATTTGATTTTGATACCACCTCATCCTGGCACTCAAAAATTTCTGATTTGTCATTGAAAAATGGATGTGCCAATGTCAAATTTCTTATGGATACCATTCAATTTATTAATTTGGGTGAAAAGTTGCAAACCAAAGGTGATAATTTGTTCGAAGAAGTTGTGATCTTGAAGCAAGTGTACGTCATCAAAAAAGATATACATTTTATTCAAATAGAAACGTGTGGCATTTGATTTTTAATAAAACTGTAACTGCTCTGCAAAATATATTCAGGATGATAGCATTTTTGTAAGTATCCCGACATCATCTGCTTTCATCGAACGTGTGTTTTCGCACATGGATAATACGTGGCGGGATGAACAAAATCGTGCATTTTTGGACCTGATAAAAACTGAACTTCTGATTTCCGTAAATGCAACTTCCGCCTGTATTGATTTTTTTAATGAAATCTAGTGAATAATACTCTTCTAAGAGCCACGAAGAGCCAAAATAAATACAAATTTCTCAAAAAGTAGCGAGTTAGGTGCAAGGTAGGTGCTTACTTAAAAAATGAGTACCTAAATTAGGTAACCTAATAGCTACACATAGTCTTGCAGATAAACATAAGTTAAAAACATAAATTTAATAGAATTAAAACATAAATTTTTTACCTTGCTCTTGTGATTTTTTAAGGATTTACTATTTTACCCGTGATTTTGTGTTTTGTGGGTAATAAAGGGTTTATTACGTTATTATTATGTTTAGTTATACATAGTTTATATAAAATACTTGATAATATGTTTATTCATATACCTACTTACCAGAACGTATTTTTTTTTTAATTTTATAATGTTCATTAGAGTGTTCATTTTGTTTTGTTATAAATAAAAAAATAAAGATTCATACCTATTACCTACATCGATTTATCATCTCTATTATTATTAGTATTCCAAATCAAATGTCCTCCTTCTCGAAGTTATATACTTGGCAACCCTAATGATATCGGAGATATTAGTAATCAACCTTTGATTTATTTCTAAGTTTTTTTTGTCGATGGATGTATGCAAAACTGTATTTCATCGTTCTTCTTAATAAATACCTTTTTTTTTTGTTGATGTATATAAAATTAAATTTGGGGAAATATTTCTGAATCTAGGGAAATTTTTTGTGGAAGTTGGGGAATTCGGAAGGAAAAAGGTTGGCAACACTGGCGTAACATCTAGTAACATCAACCACAACAGAAACATAAACACGCCAAATGTCATAACCCCAAAAGCAAACATACCTGAACTAGAAAATGAACGGGAAAAGCCGCAAACACAGAACGAATTTCAACTGGTAACATCATACAGGAATAGAAGAAGAACTCCAAGAATTGGAACAGCAACTATCGGTGGAACAAGAAGTGATGATGAGTTTGCAGGAGCAGAAAAACGAGTATGGCTGTACCTATACCGCATCAAAAAGACCGTAAAAGTAGAGAAAATTATGGACCATGTGAAAACGAAAATGAACTTTGACGAAAAAGACATAATTGTAAAGGAACTGCCCTCGCAACCAAATCAATTGAAACGCTTTATGCTAGCTGCGCCTCTCAGAGCAAAGGATGAACTTTACAAACCAGAATTTTGGCCGACAGGGGTCGGAATAAAAAGGTTCGACTTTAACAAGCACAGGGAATTCCTAAACAAGCATGCGGGAGATTTTTTATAGTACATCCCAAACAAGAAACAAACAACACCTGCACACCCAGCTTTACCATAATGCATATTAATATACAAAGCATCACAAATAAGTCAAAGGCATTGGAACAACTAGCAAGGAGTCATGATGTTGACTTAATGTGCTTATCTGAACACTGGCTTAACAAATACAACAAATCCTTGTATAACATGCAAGGATACAAATGGATCACACTGTTTTGCAGGGATAAGCACATCCATGGCGGGGTCGGAATCCTATGCGCAACCCACGTCCAAGCTGAGCCAATAGACCACCTGAATGAATTAGCAATCGATCTATATTTTGAGGTCAGCGCTGCATACGTAAGGGAAGCCAACGCTGTTATTCTAGCTCTATACAGAAATGGTCAGGGAGGCATGGATATATTTCTGGAAAACCTGGAACTATCTCTGCAATACATCCTTGATTCCTACAGGGACAGTGTCGACATCATCGTTTGTGGTGATTTCAACATAGACCTCCTGTGCGATGGGACTGATAAACAAAGTCTGCTAAACACGATGAACATGTTTGGGCTCCATCCAGCTATAAACGAGCCAACAAGAGGGAAGTCGCTAATAGATAATATTTTCACAAACGTCATGAATTATCATGCTGCTGTACCCGAGGAGACCATATCTGACCACCAACCTCAGCTCTTGAAATACAGTGCTAACTATGCAGACAGTAGCAGAGGTGAATACCGCAGAAAATTCACAAAAGTTAATAAAAGTATTCTTTACGCGGAACTGGCCAAAGAATCCTGGGAAGAAGTCTACTCAAGTCGGGACGCAAATACAATGTTTGATTGTTTTCTGGATACCTTCCTGTACTACTACAATAAATGTATTCCCATCACCAGATCTAGAAGTGGGAAGCACCAAGGACAAATTGGCATTACCAACGAATATATTGGTATCAGGGAAACATTGGGATTGATGAGAGACTCACATAAGATGCATCCAGAAGATATGAGACTACAGGAAATTTATCTCAACTATAGAAGATTCTATATACAGTACTGCGAACAACAACATGCGCAACACAATAATAGGACCCTCTGGTTAAATCAAAACAAGCCTCAAACCATCTGGAAAATCATCAATAGGGAAACAGGTAAAGGGAGAAAAATTGAACAGGAAACCAAACACACACCTGATCAGTTTAACTCCTTCTTTACCACCATTGCATCAACTTTACAATCAAAACTACCAATGGCTACCCACGACCCATTGAAGAATACTGAGAAGGTTCGAGTAAAAGGTATGTCGTGCTTTCTCAATCCAACCACAGCAGAAGAGGTAATCAATACAACTAACAAGTTAAAGAGTAAAAATACAAGGGATTGCTATGACATTGACACCGAAATGCTGAAATTTGTGATACCAGCAATTGCAGAACCTCTCCAGTTGATCATAAACTGTAGTCTCACAACTGGAGTATTCCCAAACAAATTAAAAATAGCCAAAATAAGGCCGATCTTCAAAAAAGGGTCCCCAGAAGATATCACAAATTATAGACCGATAGCTATTTTACCGGCATTCTCAAAGATATTTGAATCTATAATATGTTCGCAGATCGGAGAGTTCCTCGAAAAAAATGATTCCCTGTGTAAAGAACAATTTGGATTTCGAAAAGGTCTCAGAACAACTGATGCTGTTTCGCATTTGCTCACCACTGTGTCGGAAAGCTTAGAGGAAGGGAAGAAATGCAGGGCCCTCTTCTGTGATTTAACAAAGGCTTTTGATTGCATGGATCATGGTGTCCTCCTCGGGAAACTTGATCACTACGGTTTCAGAGGGATACCCCTTCAGTTAATTCAATCCTACCTGAATGATCGAGTTCAATACGTTAGCATCAAGGACAGCACCAGTAATCGGAAATCAGTTACAGCAGGAATCCCACAAGGGTCTCTCATGGGTCCACTTCTCTTTATTTTGTACATCAACGATCTGCCACACGCATTAAACTATGAAAGTCTGATGTACGCAGACGACACCACCTTAATCCTCAAGGAGAATCAGGACACAAAATTAGCACAGCAGGAAGTGGAAAAGTGGTTCACAGCAAACAAACTAACAATAAACATCAACAAGACAACTGACCTAGAATTTAAAAGTGACAGAAGAGACCTGAACCCCATGCCAACAAAATTTCTGGGAATTTTCTGGACACACTTCTGACATGGAGACCGCACGTGGAATACCTGTCTGGAAAACTATCATCGGCAATCTACGCAGTGCGTCGAATATCCAACGTCATCAGCAAAGAAGCAGCTAGAACAACCTATTTTGCTCTAGTCCACCCTCATCTTGTGTATGGTCTCTCGCTCTGGGGAGGATCCAGCCATGCCCAAAAAATACTAATCCTTCAAAAGAAATCCCTTCGTGCAATTGAAAGAGCTCCCAATATTACCCACTGTAAGCCCCTGTTCATCAAATACCGCATCCTTACTCTCACTTCCCTTTACATTTTGCAAATCCTGATCTTAATTACAAGAGAAAAGCTAAAGTCCTACCAACGCATAAGTGATCGACATCAATACCGAACCAGGAATAGTCAGAACATCGATGTTCCCTTTGTGCCACTGAGAACCAATGATTGGACCATCAAGGGACGGCACCTCTTCAACATTCTACCAGAACAATGGAAATCACTACCTACAAAGCACTTCAAAAAAACAGTCAAACAACACCTACTGGACCGACCATGTTACACACTAGAAGAATTCACCTTATCACTGAACGCATAATATTTGTTGCTGTTATTATATTGCAAAGTATTGTACGTAATTATTTGACTTGCTATTTCTTATTGGCTAATAAAGGATTATTATTATTATTATTATTATTACGGGGTTACTACGGAAGCATATGCTCAATTTGCCACTGTCAGAAACTCCCGTCACATCCTGTGCGAATGCCCCACCCTAGAAGACCAGAGGTTAAGTGCCCTTGGGGAACCCTGGCCCACCATGGACAGAATCAGGAACGCTCCTCTATATGCATCGCTTTTGTCCAGGGCCTGGACTGGCTTATGAGAACAAAGTACGCAGGGGATGTTTGCCTCCTTCCAGTCCCCTTCTCTATACATACATATATACTGTACTGCTGTGTACTGGAAAATATTTTTTCTAGAAACACATTAAAATTATATGTATTAAAAAATGATAAGAATGCGTAATGACATTTGTCAGCTCTTTTGAATAGTATATTATTCTATGAGCAAGTAATGTAAGCAAGTTCTCACGAGAACAAAGTTTGCAGTACGAGCCGTAGGCGAGTGCTGCAAAACGTTCGAGTGAGAAATTGCCATCATTTGCGAATAGAATACTATACTTTTTCTACGACCATGCAACGAAATTTTATAAATTAATTTTTGTGCATATAGGGACGGATGTATCTCACTATGACGGTTACAGGATTTTAACAGATTAAAATTGTTTGGTGCGCTTGTCACTTACAAACACCTTTTTCTACTCCTATTGATGAATGCATTCATTATCATGGCAATTTATGATAAGTAACACTAACCATTCCCCACACACATGGCAAATATTTCATTCCTGGCTCCTCATTCCTCACGGTTTGAGAACCGATCACAGCTCTGGATTTTTCATTTCCATATTGTTTTGATACACTGCTTAGCGACATTGTCAAGGCATTGACAACGTCGCTAAGTGGCAAGCCATGGAGGAAGAAGGAGTCGGCATAAGCACTCGGATATGGGACCACTTTCACCACGGAGGACTTTTAATGTCAAAGTGACATTCGTAACGTTGACGTGTTATTATTTTATTTATTTCGCTTATTTCGCTTTGTTTAAAGATATTATAGTCAATTTGTATAAAATAAAATAAAATAAATAAATAAAATAAAATAAAATATATTGAAATCGCTTTGTACAAAGTTATCAAAGGTAGGTAGGTATCTATCTCAATCATTACAATCAATAACACATAACATAGCATTTGTTGACTCGCTTGTTCTCGGCAGCATTGCAGTGAACTCTTCCTTGGTGTACGGACTTGTTGCTAGGAGATGCTTTTTCAAGATCTGTTTGAACTTTTTGGTGGACTTTGATTTCCATTCATTTGGGAGGTCGTTGAATATTTTTATCTGTGTGGCTTGGTTTGCTGTTGTTGCCAATCTTGAGAAGTTGCTACGGAGGTGTTGCCTGTTTCGTGTTGGGTAATCATGATGGTCACCTTGCTTAGGATGTGAGCTGCTGGTTTTGTGGATAGCTGACAGGCACAAAAGGAGGTGGGATGCTGGCACTGTGAGGATGTTGTGTTGCTGGAAAAGTGGCTTGCAGTGTGTCGTTTGAGATGCACCAGTGATGGCTCTCACAGCTCTCTTTTGGTGCTTGAAGATGGCTTCGGTGCGCGTACTGTGTCCCCCGATCTCCAACGCGTACGTCATTCTTGAGTGGAAGAGCGAGAAGTAAGCAACCATTGCAGCCTCATACCCGGATGTCCTCTCAACCCTCCTAATAGCATAAGTGGCTGTTGCTAATTTTCTTCCTAGTGTCTCAATATGGTCGTTCCAGGCTAGACGAGGGTCGATGTGGAGTCCCAGAAAACGTACGGCTGGACCCCGCTGCTCCCATCTGTCCATTTGGAAAATGATTTGTTCCGTTTTCTGCTCATTTAGGGAGAGTGTGTTTTGGGTAAACCATGTCTTTGCTCGCGCCAGCTCTCTGTTCATGTTTGTTTGCAGCTCCGTGTTGTTGTGTCCAGTGGATATTAGTGTTGTGTCATCTGCATAAATAACAGTGGTACAGTTCAGACTGGATGGCAAGTCATTGATGTAAATGACGAAGAACACTCCCCCAAGCAGACTACCCTGGGGGACACCGATTGTTGTCTCTCGAAAAGTGCTTGCTCTGCCGTTGGAGGTTACCTGTTGCATTGTACGATGTAATTAGTTGCAGTGCCACTCCTCGAATACCGTACTGCTCCATCTTTGCAAGAAAAGACGAGTGTGGCATTGAGTCGAAAGCACGACTCAGATCACACAAGTGAGCACCACACTTTTTTCGTTCTTCCAGGGCGTTGGATACCTTGGCTATAAAGTGCTTCATGGCATCAATTGTGCTTTGTCCGGATTGATAGGCGAATTGTTGATTTGTGAGGAGTTTATGCTTGTTGAAATGGCTGTTGAGTGGTCGAAGTATGGTTTCCTCAAGAATCTTTGAAATGGCTGGTAATATTGATATCGGTCGGTAGCTTTGACACTCCTTCACGTTCCCTTTCTTGTAGATTGGGGTTACTTTTGCAACCTTGAGCTTATCTGGGAAGATGCCTTGTACAATGCATTTATTAAAGATCTCTGCGAGGGGCCGTGATATTTGTGTTTTTATCTGTTTCAGTGTTCGTGTACTCATACCATATACATCCTCAGTGGGTTTAGATTGTATGGAATGAAGGATGTTTTCCACCTCTACATGGTCAGTTGGCTGGAGGAAGATACACTCTTGACATAGCTTATCTTGCGGAATTGAAGGGTGTGAATAAAGATATACATAAAAACTAACGTCTGCGCTGTTCGCAGCTGCAACAGCAGAAAATCACCTATAAACCAGATTTCGACTGGGGTAACATTTCATCGGTAAGTGACTGTATAGGTCAACAATGTACAGGCTTGTACAAGCCGCACACACGAAAATTTTCTTAAATATGTTTGTTACGTATTTGCTATAAAATTAGAATAAAAAAATTCTTAAATGTGTTCATACAGCGTTTTTATATAATGTACCCACTCGGCACATTACAATATATTAAACGAAAAATTTCTTAAAAATTCTGGCCAATTTCAGGGTTAATCCGGACCTGGCAGGCGGCCAATTGTCTGGGTACTTTAGTGTCATGTTAGCCCTGCCCCCCGGGGTCATTTTCTCACTGTTAAAAGTATAGCGTACAGCGAGTCCATCTTCCTCCATGTGGCAAGCGCACCAAACAATTTTAATCTGTCAAAATCCTGTAAACCGTCATAGTGACATACAGCCGTCCCTATATGCACAAAAATTAATGTACAAAATTTCGTTGCATGGTCGTAGAAAAAGTAAAGTATTCCATTCGTAAGTAATGGCAATTTCTCACTCGAACGCTTTGCAACACTCGCCAACGGCTCGTACTGCAAACTTCGTTCTCGTGAGAAATTGCTTACATTACTTGCTCCTAGAATAATATACTATTAACACCATTCATTTCTGTTTTTTACAATAATGGTTATTAGAAAGAAAAGTATTTTTGATTGTAATATTGTTCAGAACCATCTCTTCAATCAACCATATACTTTGGGTCCAGTACCTACTCCAAAAGACCACTGAGGTGGCGTGGCGGTTCTTGACCATCTGCGTAAGCGCTGTGGTTGTGCATTATACAGTGCCCTGGCTCAGATGACAAAAACCGCCACACCACCTTACTGGCCAATCTACCTTATAGGATTACTCGTTTATCCCTCTGTCTGATATCTGTCACAATTTCTGTGGACTCAATAAAGGAAAAAAGAAGAACTTTCTATGCTATGTATATACAGGGTCCTGCAACTAAGCTCCCGTCTTCTGTAGCTCACTTACTCATTAAGCTAAGAGTTTGACATTTTGCAGGCTTACCTTGTACTTCAAGGTACAATTCAAGAAATTATATTTTGTTATACAGGATGTTCCAAAAATGTGCAACGCCATGGTAATACATTTTTGTAAATTGCATACTATACAATTTTCTACACATTTGGAAGCCTTTTATGGTTGCCTACATATCACCAAAATTTTATTGAAATCGTTTGAGTGACCGCAGTGGAAAAAAATAAAAACCAAAAAAAATTGATTTTGCATCGTTGGCTTTAAAAATCAATAAAAGCCACAAAATGCACCTCGTTAATAAAATTTTGCGACGTCGTTATTAAGTTAGATCTAATAGTCTCGTTAACCAAGTGACATTGATCCAGATTATACAGGGTGACCAAAATCGAGTGTCAAACTTGTCAAACTTCAAAGCGCGCTATTGTTCTTATTTTAAATTGGAACCCATAATTTTTTTTAGGTGAAACGATGCGGAATTAAAGAATAAATATTGTTTCTGAATACAACCCCATCATAATTCCCAATATTTTAAAAGTTATTCGCCAAAAACTCATTTTTCAACGTTTCCAACGGCAATTTTAGGTAATAAATATCGTACGTGGCGTTGAAAAACAATTTATTACAGGAGGTATTTTAGATTTTACTGTACTTAATTAAGTAGTTATTCAATTGCTAAATTTACTGCAAAATTTACCTATAGCCACATTTCCGTCCTTACCGCTATAGGTAAATTATGCAGTAAATTTAGCATTTGAATAACTACTTAATTAAGTACACTCAAATCTAAAATACGCCTATTATTTTTTATGAAATAAATTGTTTTTCAAAGTCACGTACGATATTTATTATCTAAAATTGCCATTGGAAACGTTGAAAAATGAGTTTTTGGCGAATAAGTTTTAAAATATTGGGAATTGTTATGGGGTTGTATTTTGAAGCAATGTTTATTTTTTAATTCTGCATCATTTCACATAAAAAAATATATGGGTTCCAATTTAAAATAAGAACAATAACACGCTTTGAAATTTGACAAGTTTGACACTCGATTTTGGTCACCCTGTATAATTTGGATCAATGTCACGAGACTATTAACGAGACTATTAACGAGACTATTAACGAGACTATTAACGAGACTATTAACGAGACTATTACATCTAACTTAATAAGCACGTCGCAAAATTTTATTAACGAGGTGCATTTTGTGGCTTTTATTGATTTTTAAAGCCTACGATGCAAAATAATATTTTTTTTGTTTTTATTTTTTTCCGTTGCGGCCACTCAACCGATTTCAATAAAATTTTGGTGATATGTAGGCAACCATAAAAGGCTTCCAAATGTGTAGAAAAATGTATAGCATGCAATTTAAAAAATATATTACCATGGCGTTGCACATTTTTGGAACGGCTGTATAATAAAAAATAATTTCTTGCATTGTACCTTGAAGTACAGGGTAAGATTGCAAAATGTCAAACTCTTAGCTTAATGAGTAAGTGAGCTACAGAAGACGGGAGCTTAGTTGCAGGACCCTGTATATTCCAACAGTAAGAACAAAAAAAATTAGAGGGGTCACAGTTTGACATGATTTTTTGCACGTATGGTGTATACTCCACTAAAAACTGCAAGGCAAAAATTGGTCAGATCAGTTTGCTCTTAAAATAAAGATGAGTTTTGGTAGAAGTTTTATACTTATAAAACAGTGAATTAATTTTTTGCTAAGATAAACAACTTCTACTAACGTAAAGTTAATAATAGATAATCTTACCTATATATTGCACCCAAAACTTATTTATTTCAAAAAACTGCATAACCGCTACAATAGGAGTAACCAAAAAAGATATAAATATTGGTCCGATGAATGTACGAGGTATAACTCCGGGAAACTGATGATGGTCATACTGCAAAAAAAAGGCATATTAACGGAAAAAGTTAGCATTTTGGTGATTCGAACCCAACGTACTTCGCTCAGGTTTCCACGATAGTATAAAATATCATGAACGGCTTGCAAATTGAAACTTTCCTCTACTTTGCTAAACGGGCAGAATACCAGGTGGGCTGAGGCCACTAGCATCATGAGTTGAGACATCACTGTCTACTTTTAAGAAGATTTTGTAATATAGCACCTACATAACCTATAACAATTACAGTATTTATATTATGCTTGCGTAGCGGTTATCTAACAGTGTGTTATCGTTAATTTGTAATACATATCCAATTTCAGAAGAAAACCTTACGTACTATTCCGATAATATAATATACCCTATTATCCTGATAAAAATCAACTGGCCTATTGCTCACTATTTTTAGTCCAGGTCGCACATATTTTTAGTTTTCTGGATTTATTTGCGTAAGTTCAGCTAATTAAGATAACAAATAGCCATAGTTGCAAATATTCATAATATAGTTTGCTTTCGTATTTTGTGTCTCCTTTATGTTTATGATACTCGATGATGATACTTATGGGAAATACATAGGTGTGCATTGCATAGGACCACTTAAGTGCAAGTTAATTGCATCGCTTAATATTGTCACGGGTATATTTTATGTACCGATTATTACTAATATCATAAAATTGTACAGGTACGCATTGTACTTACGTATTATCTGCAACATAAATGATACCAAGTTAGGCGCTTTTATAGGCTTTAAAAAATTGTTCTAGTTTTCAGACTCGTAAAAGTATGAGTCGGACCGTCGGACGGAAAAAAATATGTAAATAATTTCGTAGAAAACTTTATCCTCTTAAATTAATGAAATTTTATTATCAATTTCTACCCAAATGCATACCATTTCCCATGTGTAATAATAATAAAACAAATTATAATAATACTAATACAATAATAATAAAACATATAATAATGGATAATAAGCGTAGAGATAAGACAAAGCTTTGAGACGGAAATAATACAAAAACTGATAGCCCTGCAGGGAGTCAATTCTGAGCCTAGCGTGAGTTCACGCTAGCGCGAACTAACGTATGACCTTGGATGCAATCAGTTCGAACCGTATTCTATGGGCAGTGTCGACAATGCAGTGTCCTTTACTACCGGTAGAGTACGTCAGTTATGTTCATGTCTTAGTAAAGCACACTGCATTGTCGACACTGGGTTCGAATTGATTGCACCCAAGGTCATACGTTAGTTCGCGCTAGCGTGAACTTACGCTAGGCTCAGAATTGACTCCCAGCTGAGCGTTTTTGATTTACTGCACTCGGTTGCACTATCAATATGCTGGTACGGGTTTGTATGTTCGGCTTATGCTCGACTTATATACTTTTGTGTATAAAGTGCACCAAGAGTTGAGTTCGCACCGGGGGCGTGCATAAAATTGTATAAATCGAAAACGCTATGAGAAATTTATTCTGAAGCCAGATTGTTATGTACAGCGGTGGCGCCATCTATTCGAAAAGTGGTGAAATACGAATTCCCACTTTTCGTTCAAACGACGCAATTCGCACAAAAATCATAGCTTTTTTGTTTCAAAGTGATTTCCAAACGAAGGTGATTTTATGAAGATTTTATTGCATAAATAATAAGGTAAAAAATAGGTAGGTTACAAAAAGTATTTACTTTTCAATTATAATTATGCTAAGTTTTCTCCGGTACATTTAATTCAAACCCTTTGAGCATAAAAAATCTCAGATTTAAAAGCAACAATTGAAGAACAATTGGAAAAACCGGAAAACCATTTAGGGTACGTTCTAAAAAGCCGTCACCGGACCCTTAATCCATTCCGACCATAACTTTTGATAATTACCGGTAGAGGTGGTAAAGGCATAGGCAAAAATATCGCGGGAAAAACTGACATTTCCTAAGTTTTGCTATCATGTGGTATAGAGGCTAGAGCGGAGAGCTTGCAGAGAGAATGAAATCAATTTAAAAGAAAAAATAGTATTTTAATGTTTGATCTTGAGTTACGGAGAAGGACTGCAACATTGCTGACATAGATTTGAGTTATTACTTATAAACGGATATTACGGATATATAATATATATTTTTATATAAATGAATATGGACAACATTATGGAAGAAAATTTGGAAAACGATCAAAATCTACTCAATAAATCATCCGAGAAACTTGTAAAAACAGGAGATACTGTCTTGGACAATTTAACGGAAAGTGATAGTGATAGTGACGATATTGTAGTACAGAAAAAGGTTAAGAGAAATCTATTGGACAGTGACGATGAAACTACCATTCCGATGAAACAAACTGTTGAAGGCAATGAGTCAAATGATTATCCTATTGAAAGAAACATTCCAAGTGACGATATTGTAGTACAGAAAAAGGTTAAGAGCAATCCATTAGACAGTGACGATGAAACTACCATTCCGATGAAACTAACTGTTGAAAGCAATGAGTCAAATGATTATCGTATTGAAAAAAACATTCCAACAAAAAAGACCCACAAACGTTTTACTATAATCGATAGCGATTCCGAGGATGTAAAGTATCCGGCACCTGACAATAACAGTTTTGAGGAGAAATCGAACAGGGAAGCGCCGATCTACAGTCTTAATGAAAAGGGTGAAACGGTGATTGAGTCTCTAGTTGACGAACATATGAAGGTTAGTTGTTTAACGGTTTTCTTGAAATTGATACAATTCAATGCATTTCAAAACCTCCACACAATTCTTGGGGTGTTCCCAATTCTTGTACTATTATTTAAATGTTTGGTTCCGGTCAATATAAAGGAAATTAGAATTTTATGTAATAAACCGTAAATAGTTGTTCAGTATGCATTAATGACGAATAATCACAAAAGAAACGAGGACAGTTCATAAATAAAGAAATTATTAAATATTTTGGAGCGGAACTACTTTATGCGCGACTATGTGGCGTAGGGTTACCTATGCACCGATTTGATTTGAACTAAGCACCTAGCGTCCTATATTCAGATTAATTACCGAGCGCGTTATATCTTTGGACTTAGCCGTCCGTACTTTGCAAATTTGTGCCGAAATAATGATTTGCAAGGCTCTCTCGATCTTCTCCAATACTGTGCGATAGCAACGACGAACACTGCAATACTAATTAACCCGGCGTTCTTACGCTGCCCGAACCACCCCAACCACAGCATTCCAGAGTATTATTTCACAGATACCTACAATTTACGAATGACTTGATTCTTATTTTTTTTTTTCCTAATTTGTGTGTTTTATTTAATTTTATATGAGAAATGTTATTTACTTTGTTTGGTCGGTTGGTAGGTTGGGTGGTTGGTTTGTTGGTTGGTTAGTTAGTTGTTTTATTGGTTTGCAGGCTGACTTGGATTGGATATGATTTAAATGCCCTTTTCTGTTGGAAAAAATAGTGGTTGTTTGGCAGGATTAAACAATATTAAGAGGACTATATATCGGACTCTCTCTACGGGGTCTTCATCCTGATTCCTACACCATTATCGTATACACATATGGGGGACGTCAAGTAGTACCGGTCCAAATTATTTACCTATTTCCTCATTTATGAACCGTCCGCACTTTTTTTTTTCTTTATAATGCGTCTTTAATATAAAAACAACAAGAATTTTTGGTTTTGTACTTAAAATTACAATTTACCTAATATTGACTGGGCCCGAATATTATTAATTATATTGTGTATGTATACATGTATTATGTTCTTGATACAATAAATGATATTATTATTATTATTATTATTATTATTATTATTAATAACTTAATAGTATATTATTTGATGAGCACATAATTAAGCATATAAATTGTGATCAGGAAGTTTACATGCGAGCGATTTATATCCGTTATGTGTGAGTCAAATACAACTTTTTATCTACAACTCATAAATTCCATTTTATGCAAAATATTTTAAATGTATTTATCTACGACTCACATATAATAAGTTCATTGCATACGTATCTATGACTATATAATCCCCATCATTATACGCGCCTATGATTATATTGACACTAGCGTTGTATAATAATGACAGTTTGTTCAAATAATGACCTCATTATTTGAACGAACTGTCATCATTATACAACGCTAGTGTCAAAGTCTGTCAAAACCTACGTGGATGACAGTTATTTGACAGTTTGCCTCGCCATCATTGGAAAATACATTTAAAATATTTTGCATAAAATGGAATTTATGAGTCGTAGATAAAACGTCGTATTTGACTCGCACATAACGGATATAAATCGCTCCGACTTCATGCTCGCGATTTATATCCTTAATTATGTGCTCATCAAATAATATACTATTGTCTGATGGCGAGGCGAACTGTCAAATAACTGTCATCCACGTAGCTTTTGACAGACTTTGACACTAGCGTTATATAATAACAGTTTGTTCAAATAATGAGGTCATTATTTGAACGAACTGTCATTATTTTACAACGCTAGTGTTATTATAATCATTGGCGCGTATAATGATGGGGATTATGTATTCATAGATACGTATGCAATAAACTTACTATATGTGAGTCGTAGATAAATGCTATAAACATAAGCCTACTGTCGGGAGTTGGGACTTATAGTCATAACACTCATGTCCAATCTGCCAGACTCTGATTTGGCTCCGATAATAATAAAAGTAACAATAAAATAATGCAAATTCAATACATTTCATTGCAAATGCAAATTCAATACAATTCAATATATGAACTTGACAGAATTATTGGCCAAAATATAAGAACTTATTTGTGACTGTGGTCATTAATTTTTTAATATTTCTTCCTTTCCACAGAAATGTGTGATAGAAATGTACGTATAGTAATTTGTTGCTCAACCTTGAAAAGTGATTTAGGAATAGAGTAACATAATAACTGTGGATTGTGGGTTTCAATATGATCTTTCATTCCAGATAAGATCACTGAACTATCGCCAGACAAGTTCTGAACTTCTCTGAAAAAAACGTTGTCCTATCGTTCGGAAATCAATAAATATTCAAGGTGGTTTACAATTCTAGTGAAAAATTTATGGGGCTAATCACAATTAAATTGTAATAATAAATGCTTTGTTTCCAAAAACCGGACAAAAAACATTTCTTATAAAAATCTCTAATTACGTCAGAAGGCTTTTATGACTAAAATCATAAAATATAATATAAATATGTATACATATCATAAATAAATAGTTTTTGAGTGACACAGTAAGTCGATCAGTAAGTCAATCAATAAAGTTATCAGATATTTTCTAATAATATGTTGGTTATTAGTATTCAGATATTAAAAACAGTTGTAAAAGCTCACGGTATAACCCAGAAATTAATTAGTTTGTAAATTATTACATTACACCAGTTATATCAAACCTGCGGCCCTCATTTGTGACATTCTTTAATTATTAAGTGTGAAATGAGGTTCGGTGCATGAACACTAGGTATTACTTATTAAGCAGCAGAACAGAATTCATTTTTTTTGGGAATTCTGGCATTACATCTTTGGCTTACTATAAATATTAAGTAAATAATTTAAAGGTGGAATTTACGTAAATTTATCGTTCATGTGAAATTTATGGATTATATATATATGTATTTCATGAATGTTACAGGAATTTCCGGAACATTTTATGTGCTAATCTTGTGTCTAAAGTTTCCTAACATGTCAACCACCGAAAAGTTCAGCCCAGGCGTCCACTTGCGTTGTTTACCGTAGCAGTTTTTTTTCCTAAATACATATGATATAGCGGCTTGTTATGAAACACTACCCATTACTCGGTATGACTTACGACTTGTTATGCAACTGGTCCCATGAAGAGAATAATGCAAATCAATCTTTTTTTTACAGACCAATTACTAGTACCAGCCCAGAAACAACAAGCAACAGAATTTCCCGAAATTTGTAAAATCAAAAAACAGTTTTGAAAATCGTATTTTCTTAAAATATTTTCGTAAATAGCATTTGAATGGAATTTTGAGATTAAAAGCATACCGTAGACATTGTTTTTTGTTATTCGTGAAATGTGAATCCTACACATTCACGTTGATAAGCTGTTTTATATCAGATGCGGGTAAAGAATAAAAAAAAAATATTACATTATTTTTGTACGTTCATGAAACTTTGTATTTAGAGATGTGTGGTAATTCTGACCTAAACTAGTCAAAATAATTAGGGGATAATGAAAAATTTGTCCAAAATTGGACCCAACCATTTTTATGATTATTTCAGACTAGCTCCTAGCCTAATTCTTCAGAAGAAGTACGGATGAAGAATTATTATTTCGACTTTCAGTTTTGAGTACATATATGATGTTATGTTTTGCAGCTATAACAAACTGGCAATAACTGGAATGACACAGTATTATTTTCGGAACATGTTATTATTGTTTCACTATATTATCTTTGTTTTTAAAGGACATACAACAAGAACAGTAATAATAAAATGGCACAGTTTTAAGGTTGATTTTCTCTGGAATCGATTAACTCATTTTGATGATTTTTAAACATATACGAGGAGAAAGAATTAGTATACATTTATTGAAAACAAAATATTAAAAAAATAACATTATTTAAAATATCGTTTGTTCATTTCCTTTGAATCCGGGTTTCAGATTAAAAGCGTCCTGTAGTCACTGTTCTTAAATATGAAATGTGAAGGTGTTGTCAACTTTATAAGCTATTTTGTATCATTTTAGTTCAAATGTAAAAAATAACATTATTTTTTAATGTATATGAAACTTTGAAAATAGAGGTTTTAGGTAATTCTAAATTTCAAATTTGAAGGATTGTTAAAAAGTCCCTAATAAGATTTTTATTATTTGTTTTGTTATCTCCGAACTTGTGTTCGTATGCGCACGCATAGATAAATTAAAAAATATTGATGTGCGTCATCAAACATATAAAAAATTAAAATAGTAATGAAATTGACCTAACACGGTATTAGCAACATAGTATAAGAGCCATAATAAAATTGCTATTCTATATTTTCATATACATATAATTTCAGCAAATGTTACTAAAATGCCTAGTTGCGGGTTTGTGGAATTTTTTGTAAGGATGAATATTTAAAATATTTGTCGCATTATGAAAAACTGATGCCAAATTTCCAGATAAAAAAAATTTTGAAACATTGTACTTTTTTTCATATGAAATTAAAAATTCAAATGAGGCAAAAAAACCTGTTACCAGTTAATCACTTTTTGATTTTTTTTTGTATTCGGCCCGCCGAAGTTCAGATGAGAATTTTGTGGCCCGCGCCCATAAATGAGTTTGACGTCACTGCATTACACCATTTGTTTGTCATACTCCCCAAGAAGTTCTAATAAAAGGTTGGCAAAGCAAAATAATTAACATTTATTTTGCATTTTTATTTAGAATGTTATTTATTTTATTGTTTCTAGTAATAAACCACTGCACGTTAGTAAAGCTTTCAAGTTTTTGTATGTATGAGCAAGCTCTTTCATTTTAAAACTGAAATCATCTGTTATAGATGAACTTAGGTTGTAAAATTAATAAAGAATGGTATTTATAATCATATATTTATTTTTCGATTTCCCTTGACAGCTGTTTGAAATATTAACAAAACCGTATTTTAAATGGCTTTAACTTCTTAAGGAATTGAAAAACCAATGTAATCACATGAAGCTTTTTATTCAGGATTAATGTTTGTTATTTTTTATTCATTTTAATATTTATTATTGATATTTTTTTTACTTTATGTTGAATCTAATTACATTTGATTATTGTAGAAGTGTTGTTTTACAAATGAGCTGCAAATCTTTACAGACATATTGCTGGTTACTTAATACAAAAAAAATTGTTTAGTTGCCGAAAGTTATTTATGGTTTAAGTTGGAATAGCTGATCAACAGTAATATGAAATCATACGTCAAGTTTAGAAAAAGAAAAACTATTAATCATTTATATTCACCCAGTACCTACTTCTTTATATTAAAAATGGTTTTGTTTCTTAGTGCTGATACCAACATCTGCTGCTTTGCAAATTAAACAATATATACCTAAATTAGAAAATTCTGTTGATATCCGAATAATGTAATATTTAATTCTGTACTTTCTCCTTACTCGTTTAGTAATATATAATCTTGAACCCAATTTTACCCGAAGGTGTTTGGGTGTATGTTCATTTAAGTTGTACCATTCACAGTTGCACCATTCACAAGCTTTGCCCAGCGACTTCTGTCTTTTGACATAACTTTTGCTGCCTTCCAAGATATTCCTCTCCTTTCCAATATTCCCGCTATTTGCTTATCCCAGGACTGTCGGGGTCTTCCTCATTGCCTCTTGCTTGTTAGTGTTGTTTCCCATATCTTTATTACTGGTCTGTTGTTGTTCATTCTATTTAGGTGCCCGAACCATCTTAGTTGTTTTTTCTTGATTTTTATAATCATTTTTATAATCATTTTTTATAATCATTATAATCACTTCCAATTCCTCCCTTACGATGTCATATTTTATCGGTCTCTCCTTGTAATTTTTTAACTCTTCTCAGGTCATTTCAATCGCTTGTATTTTGCTCTCTGAAGCCAGACAGAATCTATACACTTTCATTTTTGTTTTTGTGCTTATCTGTTTAATTCTCTTAATTAAAGTGTGGTTCAGTGAGCAATACATGCTACCTGCAGCTTCTAGTCTTTGATTTATTTCTGCTTCTTGTGTTCCATTTGCCTGCAGTTGCACACCCAGATATTTGACACTTATGACACCATATTGACACCATTTCCAGTTCTATTTCTATCGAAATTTGTACTCTGGTGTCTTCCAACCCCACTATCATAACTTTTAAGTTCTCCATGGTTATTTGCAGATTTCTTCTCGCCAAGCGCTTCCTTCCAGACCTCCAGATTTTGTTGCAGTTCCCCCTCTCTGCTTGCACATAGTAAGGGTCGTCAGCAAATGCAAACTCAGCAATACGCACCATCTCCTTATTCCTATATCCCACCTGCATCAGCTTTATCATGCTCTTCACTTCCTTTATTATGTTGTCCATTGTCATTATAAATAGCGTTGTTATCAGCACCCCTACCTGTCTTAGTCCTTGCTTTGTTTTGAATTCGCCTGACATTCTGTTATCCATCCTTACATAATTTCTCGTGCTCTTGTAGATGCTTTTGTTATTTCGCATTTTTTTTTTCTCTTCTCTCTGCTCTAGACTCTCCCACACCACACTCCTGTCCACACTGTCAAACAATACCCGGCTCCATAAATAATCATTGTTCGTGAAACCAGGCAAAATGTAATAAAATACAAATAAATTATAAAGAAATAAAAATAGTTCTTTTTTTGATTGTTTTAGTACGTATTTTTCTACGAATTGAATAAGTTTATCATAAGTAGTTGCGTACGCTACAAGTACAACATATTTCCACGTCCACAGTTAGCATAATCAACGTGTTCAATAAACAGTACAATAACGTTATTTCATTTAATTTCAATGTATGAACGTTTTTTCTTAACATAATCAAAATGTTATGATACCTAAATTAACATTATCTTTAAAACACTAAGGGAAAATGTCTTGGCCGGTGGACCCTAAACTACTGAATATGTTTAGCAACTGTCTGGATTATCGAAAATATAGCAAAACAAGCATTTATGCATTTGGTATTATGTACTTGTATAACAGAAAATTTTGTGATTTCCCATGTTTGGCATGATAGAATTGTAACTAGTCTCACCACTACTGGTTAGACTACTTAGATAACCATGGTTAGTTCCACGTGCCTGCGTAGAAAAATAAGTTTAATTATTTTATTTTGGTACGTTGACTTAAAAATTTAAGCCTTTTTTTACATATTTTAGCGACTATCGGTGTTATGCGATTCTGATAGTTCTCCCGATGAACAGGATGACGTTCAAGAGTTTGCAAACTCTCAATCAAGAAAGCACACACAGATGCAGAAATCAAACCGTAAATCTGCAATCAGACAACCAAAAGAGGAAAAACCTATATCAGTAATGTTTTGTTTAGGGTTTTTTATTTGTAGAAATTATTCTAATATTTATTCCATTATTAGATGTCCGCGAAAGATGCATTGATACAGAGGAAGGAGATCCGATCGGAGAGTCAACGCATGACAAGGGAGATGAATGTGTCACTGCCATACCATAAGCCAAAGACAAGGACACTGCAGGAATTTTTGCAGAAGAGGCCAAGGTTTGCTGCCGCCATCCCCTCTACATTGAACACCCTCCCATCAGTGGCCTTGAAGATGTCCAAAAAGGATTTGGAGATTGTCTCGTAAGTATTTGTGACTCGTTTTTGTCATTTTATGATTAATAAACATATATATAGTCATCATATACCGGGTGGTCGTTTTAACTTGAGACTCCTAAATATCTCATGAAATATGCATGGTACGACAAACGTGTCTTAAATAAACTTGTAGGACTCAAAGGGGAAAATGAGATGACTATATCAGTTTCATTGCAGATGGCGCTGCAATCGGTGAAAATGAGGCAAACTTAATTTTTTTAATTGGGATACCCAAATTTTGTATCAAATTATAATTTTACGCTAAATATGAAGAATCGTTTGTCTGAAATTTTTTTTTCGTACAATGCATTTTTTTCGTTTTTAAACAAACCCTATGCGCATGACGGCGCAACGCGCGACATACCAAAACGTGTCCCGGTTACGCACATACCTTCCTACGTTGCACCATGAGTGTCTACTCAGTCGACGGTTTGACTGCCAGACGGTGAGGGCTTCCCATGCAGTGGCAGCGGTCGTAACTACCACAGCCGCCACAAACTTCCATCGTCAATAACTTTTAATAGATGCATCGTACGAAAAAAAAGTTTAGACAAAAGATTGTTCTAATTTAGCGGAAAATCATAATTTGATAAAAAATTTGGGTATTCCCATTTAAGAAAATGAAGTTTGCCTCATTTTCTCCGATTGCCGTGCCATCTGCAACAAAACTGATATCGTCATCTCTTGTCCCCCTTTGACTCCTACAAGTTTATTCCAGACATTTTTGTCGTACCATGCATATTTCACGGGATACAGTACAACCTCGCTAATCCGAACTAATTGGGACCGGGTGTTGTTCGGATTATCAAAAATGTTTTGTTTTTGCTTATTACATATTTTTCCTGGATGTTAAACCAAACAACTAGATTAGAATCATTTATTGTTTGAACATTACAAAGAACTGATCCGTTTCAGATCCATTTTCACATTAAAAACCACGGGCTAACTACATACGTGCAGCGCCTCTATTCTGTTAACATCACACTGCCGCACTGCCGATGGCGCCGAGCACACTGACAGCAAACACAACAGGACTTTGCGTGTTGCATCGCGCAGCGCTGTTCGGATTACCGGGAAAATGTCATAAATGTTCGGATTACCGGGGCCAAAATGAATATAATATTTGTTCGGATTACACGGGGTTCGGATTGGCGAGGTTCGGATTAACGGGGTTGTACTGTATTTAGCAGTCTCAAGTTAAAACAATCACCCGGTATATATTTAGTATGATAAAGTCATGTGCCCGGCCGCATCAGATTTTTTCTTTTAATCACTGTATTTTATTTCAGGCAGAACATGTCGGAACGGGAGAAACAGCTTGAAGACTTTTTTAAATCTGAGAGTGAATCTGAAGATGAAACACTACCGGCAGCTGACATAGCAGAAAAAATGACTACAGAGGAGAATAATACCAAAGATGTGCAAAAGGAAATCATTGATGGGACCTTTAACAAAGAAAAGTTGGATTTAATTGAACCAGGGACTGAAAATTTGAATAAAGATAACGCTGCTGTCACAGAAGAAATAAATGTCTTGGACCATAATGCAGATAACAGAGAAAACGAATCGTACAGCCATGTAGGTAATACGAAATCCATAGTTGTACTGCAAAACGTATTGCTGAATCAGAATGATGAGAATTTTGATTCTGGTATTTTGGATGACTTTGTGAGTACAAATAAAACTGTCTTAACTGGTTTAGACAGTAATGATGGTGCAACAGGTCAATTAAGTTTGGAGAAGACTGAATTGGAGTTAATGATGGATAAATATAATGTTGGAAAATCAGACATCACCAATAAAGATGAAGAATTAAACATTTCAAAGACACCCAAGAGTAATGTCTTAGAGTTGGTTAAGGAAAAACTGGGGGACATTCAACCACGGTTGAGTGGAACAGGCGATGATTTTATTAATTTTGACGAGAATGTTAATAAACTCCAGCAACGCTTTGTGAAGCATACCACAAAAAAGCAGCATCACAAACACAATGTGCAAGTGGAGTAAGTATCAGAGTTAGGTAGAAAAAATTAATGTGTAAAATAAAATTTAAAAAATGGAGAGCTTAATTATAATTTTATTAATTATACGTCAGTGTTGTTGTAAACACAGTGGCTGTATTAAATCGGAAAATGTAGGCTGGCAATATGTTCAATTCTTGGTTTTGATCACTATACTATATTTAAAAAAGGTGTAACCAAAATAATACTCATTATAAGGGGTGGTACAATTCAGTAAGAGCAGAAAAAATTGGTGTTGGAGGGGATCTTCTGCAAGTACTCAGAACATCTAAAAATTGACACAAATAATAACTACTCAACAATGCACTAGAATAGAATAAAATATATTTTTAAACACTGTACAGAATAACGTCAAAAACAACTCCTAAATATTTGATAATCGACGCAAAAATAATCGATATAAATAACTGATATATAATATTTCGCACTGTTTCCATGGGATTGAACTCTTCGATGCTCTAGGGGGATGCTGTAAGCTGATGGTCTTTAAGTGTATTTGGGATTAATCTGTTTGCCTGGGACTTCCAGTTAGTCGGGAGGCTATTATAGATCCTAATCGTTTTATGTTCCGCTGACAGGTGCCTTTTAGCTCTCTTTTGGAGTATCAGGACAAACTTTGTGTGTGGACTGTGCCCCCAAGTCTCGATTCCGTTGGTCATGCGCGAATGGAACAGTGCCATGTAAGCAACTCTTGCTTTGTGGTAACCTGCAGTCTTTTCCATTCATCTTATGGCATATATGGCTTTACTCAGCATCCTACTTAGCTGCTGAATGTGGTCTTTCTAAGTTAGACGACGGTCAATATGGATTCCTACGAATCGCATTGCTTTTTCTGGTTTCTCCCTTCAGACCATATGGAAGAAGATTTATTTTCTCTTTGACTCTTTGAGGTGCAAGGCATTCTCAGAAAACCACTCCTTGGCCTGCTTCGGGTGGGCTTCATAAATCTTGTTAGAGTTGCGCTTTTGTATCTGCTGTGGTAACTAGTCGTATCATCTGCGTATATCATATTCATTGCGTTTAATCTGACTCGGAGTTCATTTATATAAATTATGAAGAAAACGCCACCCAGTAGGCTGCCCTGTGGAACACCGACTGTCGACTCCCAGAAATCACTAGCTTCTCCGTTTACCCTTATTTGGTTCATCCTGTTGGTAAGACATGATTCGACGAGTCAGTGTCAGAGGCAATCCCTCTGACACCATATTGCTCAATTTTTTGTAGAAAACCTGCATGTGGCATCAGCTCAAAAGCTCGGCTGAGGTCACACATTTGACTTTACATTTTTCTTTTCTTCTAGCATTTAGAGGACTGTGGCTTATAGAATCTCCATGGTATCTACGGTTCATTTGCCTGGTTGGTATGCAAATTGTTCATTTGATAGGAGTGCATTGTTGGTGAAGTGTTCGTAAATTCTGCGCAGAATAATTTCTTCAAGTATTTTAGATATTGCTGCAGGAGGGTGAGTTTTTCATCCCCTTTTTTGAATACTAGTGTTATTCTGACAACTTTTAAGTTTTCCTGGGAATACTCCTTCTTCTATGGTATTGTTAAAGATGTTGGCCAGTGGGCTTGATATGTATGCAGCAGCCCATTTTAGCGGTCGAGTAGTAATGCCATAGATATCTTCTGTAGGTTTTGAACTGATCTTCTGTAGAATGCTCTCTATCTCTCTGTGATCTGTAGGACTGATGAACAGTGATCTGTAGCAGAATACGTCGTTTGGGATTGTGTTTTGTGATGGTGGTCTCATGTTCACTTGGTTTATGAAGTGACTGCTGAACGTCTCACAGGATGGTACACATCCTTCTTGGCCCCTTCTCTTTTCTTCCTTCTCTTCGCTATTGTCTGCTGCTCTGTGTAGGAATTTCAGAGTTTCGGATTGTGGCCTGCTCAGATAACACTGTCTGTTTGTTTTCTTTCTTCGAGACATTAAGGGGAAGGCAATATTGTGATGTATGTTAAAAAGGTACATGCATTTGTCCATCATTTTGTCTGCATTATATTCGCTTGTTGCCAGATTCCAGCTTTCTTGTTATATTTTCGGATGAATACCGTCACTTGAATATGATCAGAGGGGTGATTTTGTGGAAGAAGTTTGTGATCACCGTACTTTGGATCACTTACTTCCGTCTCTATATCACTCAAGTCTGTGAAGATAATATCAATGCATGTTTTTGATTGGCTTAAGTTCCTAGTTGGTTCGTCAAACATCGTGTCGAGTCCATAGGATGATGGTAAGTTTAATAGTTGTTTTTTGTTTATATTATCTGTGTAGAAATTGATATTCATGTCGCCGGCTATGATGATTTTAGTGCTGGGTTTGCTTTCATTGGAGACCTGCGTTAGTGTCACTTCTAGTATGTTGAGGAAGTTTTTGACATTGGCACTGGGTGATGTGTGTATGCATATGATCACCAGATTTTGCTGAGGTAGATGGACTCCTACCAGTTCACAGTCTTTTTCTAACGTATTTTCTTTTATATTTTTTATATCCTCAATATCATTGAAAAGAAAGATGCCTACATGTCCATGCATATGTTTGCTCCTGTTGAACCAACTCTCTTTTCTGTAACCTTGTAAGCTATAAAACTTGTCAATATTTTCTGATTACCAATGTTCCGTGCAGATGATATGTATTTGTTTTGTGTCTGCTGGGGTTTGTAGTGCACGAATCTTGTTCGTTATACTCTGTAAGTTTGTTGCTATTACGGTCAGATGTTTTGTTTGTTCTACAGTCTTATGACTTACTTAATGTTCGAGTTAGTAAAGATACTATGTAGGTGTCGGGTTTCTTGGGCGTTTCTAAAAATATATTTCTCTAGGGTTATTCCCTTGGGCCAGTTTGATGACTTCTTTATTGTTTGTAGGTTGTTAAGGTGTATGCTGAGTAGAAATTTTTTGTTTTTGCATTGTGACTCCCTTAATTGAACAGTGTCGTCTCTATACCATCTTCGGTTGTGTCTTTATTTGCTTTTCTTATAAAAACCCATGCTTTCCTTACCGCTGCTTTGAGGTTTGTTCTCATGACGCATCCCGTGCCGGTCACCTTCGTGCTCTCTGACATTTTATACTTATTTACTGGTGTTCTGGGTACTGTCACCCATTCACCTGTGTTTTCATTCTTCTCCACGGGCCCTTCTTGAGGCCCGGAGAACCACTCTCTGGGCGCGGTGCACACATAATTTTTATCATACACAATAATATCGTAAGAAAATCACCCGTTTCTAAAGACTAATCTCTGACATATTGGCTTTTGACAAATAAAATCCGTTGACGTTTTAATCACAAGCGCCAAACCGAATCGAAAACTGTGTTTTGATTGGACAGAGTTATTGCATTTTCCTGCCTAGCGCCGAAAAATGTTCATTACAGGCCGGGCTGGGGCTGGCTGGCAAATAGCATCTTTCGTGTCTCCATAGAGACGCAAAAATGACATTTTCGCATCGTGTAGGATAAAAAGTTATTGTTTAATAGTGGTCAAGTTTAGAACTAAAATAACGCCCAAATTTAGAAAGTTTATCAAATACTTTTTGTTAATGATTTTTTTTAAGTATTGCTTTGCTTGGGAAGTTTTTAATTTGTAAAGCACAATAAATAAAGTATTGCTATTACAAGCCCTAAATAGAAATGCATTTTTTGTAAAATTATGTTTAGTACTTATGTAAAAGTTTTGGTTCAGCAATTTTCACGTAAAATGTAGTGCAAATTCTATTCTATTTAAATTTGACAATTATAAATGGAACCTAACATAGTTGATAATTATTTGTTCTAAAAAATAACCATTACTGAAGACAATAATACCTCTGTAGCGTCCTTCACAGTTCTTTATTTTAAATTTTCGTTAGATACGCGTTTCGCGTACAAGGCATCTATAAGACATGTTAGTCTGAAGATGCCTAGTAGGCGAAACGCGTAACTAATGAAAATGTTAAACTAAAGAACTGTGGTGAACGCTACGGAGAGTTTTATTGTATATGTTTCCAGTTCAGGAACCACACCCTTATCATATAATTACTGAAGAGGTATGTCCCTAATAGCCTTCTCCACTTCCACCTGAAGCCCCTATTCAGTATCCCAGTTCATTGCATGGAGGCTAGTTTTATGTATCCCCATGGAAAAAAACAAATATGCGTAAATATTTTTTTTATATCCTTTATTTCTTTAAAGCGTTGTCAGCTTTGCTAATGGGGAGATACACACAGAAAAATTGGCCGTGTCTGTGGATGATGACGAGATCCCTATCCTCGAAAAACCAGGCGAACGTCACAAGCTACTCAAGACGGAGCTCGAGATGCAGATGGCCAAGAGACGATCCAAATTGTGGGAGCAGCGCCTCAACAGTGAAGAAACTGATAAAGTAAATGACTTGCAGAAAGGAAAAGATGCCGACAATAGCGATGACGACAAGGACAATATTCTTGATATCGAAGACGAAGACGAATTTACTGAGATTGAAGACGATGAAGATGAGGACATTTTGGATGAGAACGCAGACATTGATGAAGAAGAAGAAGGAGTCGAACTAAAGGCAAAAAGCGCTTTTGGCGACAGTGAGGTAATTTCCAAAACGTAAAGTTTAAAATATACCGGTTGAAAGTGTGCAAGTAACTACTTTGAAAGGCATATCCTAACCGAAATCAACAAACAATAATTTATTCAAATTCACATTTTGAATTAAGTACCCCTTACTTAACCATTATTTATTCCATTACACCATTTTCATTTGTTGATATAATTGCATTGTTGTGAAATTCAAAGTAAATTTTAAATTCTTTTGATTTTGCACCTTGTTGACGTCAACACAAGTGTACTCTTCTGCGCACTCTCCAGGTTATATTGGATTGTTTAGGTACAGGACAGGCACACACAGTATTGCCCCGCCCAGGACACAGCCCTGATTTGTTGGCTGATTTATTGTAGTGATAGTAAGAGACTACAAAAATTGATTTATTTCAGGCAGTAGAAAGTGATGATCACGGTGAAAATATGGACGTCGATGATGATGGATACATGCAAAATGAAATTGTAGACGAAGAAGAGAGCAGCATTGATGCCGACGATGAAGATGAGCCACGGACAAGTGATATAAAGAAAAAAAAGAAACTAAAAAGAATCCTGAAGGCATTAGAGAATGACTCTGACGATGATCAGCCTTCAACACCGCTATTTGAAAACAAGATTGTGAATAGGACTAAAAGTACGGATCTTCTGTTTGATACAACGGACACATGTAAGTTTTTTATCTACATTATTATCTGCAGTGTCTGACCAAAGGTGTTTTTCGTTTGAGCCAAAGTCAAAGCAAAACTTGCCTTTTCCAATACCTTCGGCCAAAGTTGAAGCTGAAGAAAATTCATAATGCTTTGACAAATTTTAAAGTAAAATAGTATTGTTATGTTTATTTGTTGTGATAAGATGGTTGTGACAATGGGTCCGCTTATGAACCTAACTATATGTCTAATGTGCCATTTTAATTTCTCAAGAAAAATTTGTTCTCTATAAAGAGTTTTGGATGTCCTAAAAACGCCACAACTATTGTTAGAATATTGATTTATCAAACAAGAAATTGTTAAATTTACTGAAGAGTAAAGTATGACTTTTTCACAATTAAATGTAAAATGTCATAAGGAAAAGTTGTTTTAAATTTAATCTTATGCTCAGGTGTCAAATTTGAATATTTTACATCAATCGAAGTTTTTTATAATTTGTTTTAAGTTTATTATTATCTGATTGTTTTATGTCATTATTATTAATACAACAAATGACAGTTCATTTGCATAATTAATAGTGTATTAGCACTATTACTGATCCACAATAGTAACAATAACCTGTGTTTTTAGCAAAACATAATGGTAAAATCAATAGTTTTTTTTTGTCAGGTTCTTTTACTATTTGTATTTGAGTCTAATTGTGCCAGTTTCTTTAAAAAATTTGTAGTTTTCATCCAAGAAAAACTACTTTAGGATCTTTTTTTAACTATATAAGTTGCGTAAACTGTTCTAGATGTTATTTAGCAAGATTTTACATATTTTCTTATTTCTCAAAACTGGTTTTTAATAATCAAGTTGATAGCTTGTGACGTCACCTGTAAATTCCTGATTTCAAAATGTCAGATCTCTATTATTTTTAATATAGGGACGTGCCGCTAAAGATTTTCCATAAACTGGACCGATATCTGAGATTTGATATTTGAAAGAGCACAATTGCAAGGCAATTGCCTTAAAACATTATTACCTAAGATATTTTGTATTTAAATGTAAAACAATTAATAGTTTATTCTTGGGCAAATTTAACAATTTCCTACCAAAGTTTAATCAAAGACTGGCTATGGAATTTTAGAACAACCAAAACTCTTTATAAAGAATAACTTTGTCTAGACCTATTAAAATGTAGGTCTATTCATTCATAGCAGTGGCATGCGGTGCATTTGTCCATAAGGTGTGCAGTGGAGAATAAAAATGAAACTATTTTATTTAGTTATACTAAATGTACATTCAAACAACAAAAAATAAATAAAAACAATAGTTACTTTGGTACTTTGGTCCATAATGCAAAAATGTTTAATCAAGGATAGCAGTTAAATAAAAACTTATAATTTTGCAAGAATATTTCCTTTAGTACTAGTTTCGATCAATAGATCAACATCAGCCAACTGCCATATGATGTGTTGATCGAAATTAGTACCAAAGGAAATATTCTTGCATAATTAAGAGGTTTTAAAGTGTATTTTACACTATACTACTTTCGTCTTTTTCTAAACATTTTTATAGTTACTAGAAAATAGTTCTACATAATAGTGTAGTTGGAAATGCCGTGCTATTATATTTCTAAACTTTTTCTTAGCATAAACGCATGCGCAGTGGAGGCATTTATCACGTCTGCAGTATATCAATTTTGTTGAAATAATGTTTAACACATTAACTGCCAGCCACGAGATATCGCAATGGAAAACCTACGAGTTATCTCGTGTTTGGCAGTCAACGTGTTAAATGCATTACAAATTTGCAAAACTACATATATTGTGAATAGTTGAAATGAAAATTTGCATCTTAAGTAGTTATTCCATCATCATTCTGAACATGGAAACTGGTACAAGTTAATTAACTTAAAGCTAGGTATCATAGGTAATGTTTGCGCTTCTTTTATTGTAAAGTACGTGTCCTTTTTTGACATTTTTGGCTTAAGATCACTAATTAAATAAAGCATTGTGCTAGATACAGAAATAAGAAAAAATGTATCTTAACAATAATTTCTTATAAAAATACTAACCAAAACTAATGTTCTATCCTGCCGTTTTTTCCACTGCTTTCTAATAAATGATTTTCTTTTCTTAAATTGTTATTGGATAAAGTTTGCTTACTATTTATTCATAGTGTAATCCTTTTATAGATTTAAGAAGAACTTCTAAAAATATGAGTTAAATATGAGTTTTCAGTAACAATAATGTTAATAATAATTTTTATTTGGATTTATATATTGTATGATAGTCATGTGCCTGGCCACATCAGATTTTTTTCCTAAATCTTAGGGTGTGCACTGCACGCTCTGCACGTATGGATTGCATGCCACTGATTCATAGATACAAAAGAAAAACAATTCTAATTAAATATAAACACTGTATAATTCTCTGTCTAATGATGCTCTTTTATATTTGTATTGGTTCTTGAAGAATTATGTATCAACAAAGAAGAATAGACAAAAAAACTAAATATTTTTGTTTTTTTGGAGGGGAATCAGGCCTAACTTGATATACCTTCCGCTGTGTTTAAAATTTCACAAGAACAATACCAAGATTTTGATTTTTTTTTGTCAAAAGTTTAGGTACTATCTGCGCCAAAAAAAAGTCGTACCCCACATATACAACCAAATTGTATACTGAATATGTAGACCAGGCAATAGAACAGAAAATGACTGAGTTTGTGACAAAAATACTAGCAGGAAGCCGACGGTTCCAGGTCACGTGGAACAGTCCGTAGATGTATTGTGATGTTTCCTACTCGCAAATATCATTTCTTAATTTGTTATAAACAAAAAACCTCAAACAATCGATTTTTTTTTTTTGCTTGTAAAAACTGAACCGATTGAGCAATCTTGATGCTTTCAACAGACGAATTGTAGATAATATGTTGCGAAATAGGTGAACAATGATTGCAAACATGACCAAAAACTGCCGCCTGCTCCAACGCGGTTCATTTTATCTTTGGCTTTTTATTCTCTACAGGCGTTGACCGAAGATTAGTTTTAGCACAATTGCAATTTGAATATTTTTAAGCAATATGATTCGGAGAGCTTGGATGGGAGCTTGGACGGCGCTGGTCCAATTTTAATTTTTTTTACTTATTTTGAAAGTACAATGATTGTGGTACAAAACGTCTATTCTGATTTTGAATGTTTAAAATGTTACGAAATAGGTGAAAAATGATTGCAAACATGACCGAAAACTGCTGCGCGCTCCAACGAGGTTAATTTTTTTTTTTTGCTTTTTAATCTCCACAATTCGTCTGTTGAAAGCATCAAGATTGCTCCATGGGTTCATTTTTTTCTTTTTGAGGTTTTTTGTTTGTAACGAATTAAGAAATGACATTTGCGAGTAGGAAACATATCACAATACATCTACGGACTGTTCCACGTGACCTGGGACAGTCGGCTTCCAGCTAGTATTTTTTTCACGCAAAAATCTTTATTGCCTGGTCTAATATTTTTGTTAGCTTTGTTAAATAGTTCTTTTATAACCTATACACTGTCATTCTAACATTAATCTTCAGTACGAAAGATGCGAAACATGGCGCTTATAGTATTACCTCAGTATTTGACATATGTATTTTGTAGTTTATATCAGACCTTTTAGAATTTGTTTACTACTAATTGTTCCTACATCCATTATATTATAGTAGTATATGTTAGAATAAAAGCGTTTAAAACACAGTTTTAATATTGTAAGAGTATATTTTAAAAGCAACGGTGATTTACACGTCTGTTTCATATGCGTATAACTTGAGTAGTGTCCCCTTCCCTGGTTATCGACTAGCGTCTGCCACTCCTCCGCTATCCCCGGGGAAGTACCGCTGGGAATCCCAGAGATTGCCTACTCGTTACCTTTCGTTTCATGACATGTAGTCGAGCCATTATTAGTGCTGAGAGGGATAGACATCATGACGTTCTGTATTTTGCAGCAATTTACGTCTATAGGGTAACAAGTTTTTACTGGTTAAAACTAAGTTGCATAGAGTTCACTAGCTGAAAAGACCTGCCGTGGTCACGTTCACGTACAAAATAAGCTATTAATTTAGCAATCACCGTTTTACTTTGTTTCCTAAGGTCTTGCGGCAATTTAATATTATTTCTACCAGCGGAATATACAACATTTCTGATCACATCTCGTATAAGGTCTTGGACCTTGCATAAAACCACAAAATTCAACCTAACAAAATCTAATTTTTCTTTTGCAGGAATTATCTGGACATATATAGAAACATTAAATGTCAATTTAAGCCGCATACTATGGGCGCATTACTCGTTGCTTTATTTGCATTTTGTTAGTTTGTTTTAATTTATCTGAAGTTGTTAATGAAAGCATGGTACATTTAAATAGCTATATTCTGTCAATTCTACTTAAGTTTGCCTGATTATAGTGTTATTTCATCTATTATTATAGACCACAAAAGGATGTTCATGCACATTTTCGCTAAGCAACAAAGTAAACAATCAAATCTTTTAATGCCGTGCACAATTCTCACTACGCATGCACTTGCGCGAACCTTTGGCGTCGTCTTAAGCTACTATTAGTACATTAGTACATACCAAAACATGTCTTTTTTGGTTTAGTGGAAGATCTTAGTGGGCCGACACCTCATCAGAAGCAGGACCAACGAACACCGACAAAGCGTACTACAACACTGACGAGATCCGACTTAGGGTTCCTAACTCCGGTTATACAGCTGACAGGACTGCAAAGTTTAAATTCTGGATCTAAGGTGAGATTTATTGGATTTTATACTCGAGGTGCTAATAATATGCGACCAGATTCGAAAAATCTTGCATTATAACATGCCATTTATCTGAGATCAATCCTTCAAAATTTGGGAAAGAAATGTTGAACAAAAGTAACTTTTTTTGCGAGACGAATCAGCAAGTTTGCTTTTTACTTGCAATAACACGTAAGTTTTGCCAGTGGTTTTCTAAGATATTTATTTAATAATTGAAAATCAAAACCAGTACACCAAAATGACAATAAATTAGGATAGATAAATTAAAAAGCTCTTTTCTTTCTTAGTAGGAATTTACTTGGGTACTAGTTTCAATATGTGGCTGTCCATTTGTCATCAAGTCAACATTAAATTTTATCTCTGTATTGTATGTGTTTATTGGTAGACCTGTTTGACCGACTGTTTGTCTTGAAGATGATAAGCTGAAGATAAGCCAAAGAAACCACCTATTAACCAAGAGAATAGGCTTTTTATTTACCTATTCCAATTAATTACTACTGTACAAAATGGATATACGAGATATAGAAAATCAAAACAGATACTGTAATTTTTTGCTAATGTAGATATAGAAAATATTTAATGTTTTTTTGAAAAAAATATCTGATAAAAGTAACGAATGTTTGCTTATACTTGGTAAAAACCAAAAATCCCAATTAAAAGAAGTAGTATACACCTACCTCTATCCTTATACAAAACATTGTACAAGGTTCATGGAAGGTGGCACGGTTCAATTTGCATTGAATTATACCATTTGTTTACTCTCTTACTACTTACCATTTGTCTACTCTCTTACTACTTACTACTTTCCTGGACTGTTTTAACAATAGGGTAATTATTAAGACAAGAACTGATATCCACCTACTTAATACTTTTTATCTACCCTCTTTTGAAACGAAAGACCATAACATTGTTTTAAATAATGGGTACAATGTAATATGAATTATTACTATACCACGAACAATTATTCAGTTTATTCATAGCAGTTTTCTTTATTTTGTCCTTTTGTTCAGAAACTGATTTTAGTCATTTTTAAAATTATCGATTCGACATTTTTATGGTTTCAGTATGTTGAAATTATCTAAATTTGTGGTTCATAAACAGCAGTAGAACATGGACAGTCTGCCCTCAACTTGAATAGACTGAAATGACCAATGATTCAAGAGCATGTCACACTTTTTCATTTCATTTGTTTTTATTAAGCAATTTCAGAGTTATGGGGCTTCAGACATAGGGGTCAATACATACAATGTCAGGGAGGGCTGTACTCTAAACTTGTTTCTTGAACACTGGATTTTAGCTTTCTTCTGAGCTGGTCAGATATACATTAGTTTGGATGATAAAAGTATGGCTGTGAAAACTTAAATTGGAAATTTCAGTTAATTCATCTGCTGTCACAACTAACCATGATTATTCCTGATTGACTTAACTAATATTAAGATTGTAGTAGGAAAAAATAATAATATGTTAAATCACGTGTGAAATCGCACACCTCTGACCCTTGACCCCTCCGATTTTGACGAAACTTGCAGGATATGCTTGGGTACACACCAAATAAAACCCGTATCTGCCGTTTCTCGTATAAACAAGTGGTTTGGGTTGTATCGGGTATTCCCAAAACCCGGTTTTTCCATGCGTGCCAAGACATTGTTTCTGTATCTTGTGACTGAGTTCAGCTAGAAAGTTGTTCGATAGCTCATATGAAAGATCACGAAGCTCTCTTTCTTATTCATATCACAATAATAAGTTTTACTGAAATGTTTAATATTTTGAAAACAAGTAAAAATTAAATCTGATTTTTGACAATGAACCGCCATTTTTTGCTCTCACTTTTTTAAATGCTCTGTGCCATGGCCTAAAGAGAAAAAAATTAAGTGTTTGCTTGCATTTTATATGCGCGAGATAACTGAAAGTTTTTAACCCGGGAGAAAAATCGGTTTTGAAAGGAGAATCATAGGTCTTTATTTGTGTACATAGAGCATTAAGTCAACAGAATTAAAGAACACTTCGATAACCCACTGTATTGTACTGGTACAATGCAAACTAAAAATCACTCCACGACTGAGACAACACGGAGAGAATATGAATTTTTCACGGTTGGAGGTTGCTTGAGAGAATTTTTCCATCAACTGCTGAATTATTACCTTGCCTGCTAGTATGAACTCAAAATCCTTCCATTGCTCGTCATCAGTTGTAGGTGAACTATTCTGGACATCAAGATTTTGCTCTTTCAAGTGATTGTCGCAGCACAGCCTTCGTTTTATTAAATTTCTGCGCCAGGTAACGTTTTGTTCTATACAGGTTTTTAGGAGCGACAGGGGATTTTCCAAACGCTTCCTTTATTCAGTTTCTCAAGTGCCACTTTTTTTACTCGAGTTTAGGGACTTCAACTGTTTTCATCTCGCTCACTTCCAGAAGACACAGTGCCCAAGCTGTCCGATGAAAGTGCTATACCTAAGGGTACTGGTTGCACTTCATCTTCTGGTTTATCAAGGTCACGCTCAGGTCCACAAGCCAAAATGGCAGATGGTGAAATTGCAGATGCCGGGGCCGCAACCGATTAGTGGCATGGAAGGAGTTTTGTCAGTGCAATCTTACACTGCACACACAGCTTATTCCCATCGATCACTTGTGGAGCAATTTTCCTGCATTAGTCATGAAACGCTTCAGTAACTGTCCACAGTTAAGTGTTCCGAGCATTTTTATGCATCTACAAAGGATTACAACACGATTTCTGCCATAATCCATAGAGAATATAGTAAGCCCTGTAGTGAAACATACACACTGTGTCCAAGTCTTGCACTCCTAATTTCTTTCCAATGCGCTCGACATGCAACGCAACCTGTGTGAACAGGGTGTTGCGCGTAACAGCCATGTTGCAGTGCGCGGTGCACTGTAAGCACGCCGTGATCCGCCGACTGCGGTTTTCGCTAACTTCGTCCACGCACATTGCATGTTGCATTACACGTTGCAGCTGCAGTCTGTACAAGGCTTTACGTGTTGTGTTACACGTTGCAGCTGCAGTCTGTACAAGGCTTTAGAAACCAATTTTTCTCCCGGGCTAAAAAATTTCAGTCTTAATATCTCGCGCATACAAACAATTAAAATTTCACCCAAATTTATACACATACTCTTTAAGCCATGGTACATAACATATAACAAAATGAGAGAGAAAAAATGATGGCAGTACATTGACGAAAATCAGTTTTAATTTTGACTTGTTCTTCAAAATATTAAAAATTTGAGTTAAACTTATTTTTGTGATATGAATAAGAAATCAGCTATTGAACAACTTTCTAGCTGAATTCAGTCCCAAAATACAGAAAAAATGTCTTGGCGCGCATTGAAAAACCGGGTTTTGTGAATACCCGATAAAACCCAAACCAGTTGTTTTTTTTTTAGAAACGGCTGATACGGTATTTATTTGGTGTGTACCCAAGCATATTGTGCAAGTTTTGTCAAAGTCGGAGGGGTCAAGGGTCAATTGCTTTTAGTGTTCGATTTCACATTTCACCCAATAATTATTGCTGATAAACTGCTAAATATACAGGATGTGGAATTTAACCCCAAAATAACTCAAAAACGAAGCATTACAGAGATTGTAGTATTTTTAATTGAATAGGTATATTTATTTATTATTGAAACATCAGATTATACAGTATACACAAAGAAACAAATTAAATTTATTTCATCAATATCGAGTATGACAATCAAGATGCTCATGTTAGTTACACAATACTACAAGTTTTGATAAAAAAATCTGCGATAAACATGCTTTGAGTGTCAAATTCATGTTTTGTGTCTAGCCTGGAAACCATATCTGAGATGGAAATAGTTCAATATATCAAGATAAATACCTTACCTTGTACAACTATCTGGCCTAGGGCAGAGCACACAAATTGATTGATTCATCAGATCGAAAAGATCGACGACAGAGAAACGATGGATCTGACCTCTAGCAAACTAAACTTAATAATCCCTTCGGGTTGTTATGAAATCCTTAAATTTGTCATTATTTTGACAGGAGCTCTGGGAATGTTTAAATGTGTGCCTTGCTTCATTGATTTTATATATATTTAGTTTTTCTTTAGTTTTCAGTGTTATTCTTTAAGTTGATTTTTAACGGGGTTATGTGGAAGAAACGAAGGGTAGTATAAATAAATCCGAAAATTATTATTATAAATCAACAAAATCAACAAAAAATTGATCTGATCAACAATCGTTGTGATTGATCAAAGAAACATTGATCTGGTCGGTAAAATAAATCAGTTTTACAGATCACAATCGATTTATCGATGAGTTTGTGTTCGAAGATCAATCACAAATTTCAAAGATTGCCTGACCCTAATCAACATGATGGTAGAAGTTTAATGTAATGTATATTTTAATAAAAAATTATTTTTTTCAGTTCCTCCATGACTCTCCAGTATCTCCATTCAGGATGCCCCAGAGTTCACCTCACATGTCACAGAATGGCCCACAAAAGAAATTATTCGCCGATTCGCAGGTACCAATTCTCATTTGTTAATTGTAAATTTGTTACACATACTGAATATGGGTTATTCTACGATAAGAGAATATATTTTGGTGTTGGCTTGTGCCAATAAAAGATCTCCTGTTTGACGTAAACTTGGTAACAACCATCGCGCAAATTATTTAGTGAGAGTCACGGACCATGTTGTATCCTTGTTTAATTCACTTAATCATCGAGTTTGTACTATCTTTTTCTTGTATGAAGTGAAATAATGAACTTGCTATAAACTATAAAATCAATATCTCTTTCTTTTCTTTCTTAAAGTTTCTTGTAAATGATTTTTCTCTGGCGTATATTTCTGTTCTTGTACTTGGCCAGGGAAACATACAAAATGACAATTGGTGATACATTTACTACATATACAGTAGACTCCCGCTAATCCGACTACGATATAATACGTTCTTCCCCATAGTCCGAACAGCCAACAACTCTGCACTACCTCGTAATCCAAACGTTCCACCTGTTTTTTAACCCTGGTTCCAACAAAAAAGTTTTTGTATGCCCTTGCTAGCAATGGGCACCTTGCACTCCGAACAACTGATTAGTCCGAATGGGGGTATGCAAAATCTGGTTCGGATAAGTGAGAGTGTACAGTACTAAATAAATAAATAAATTTAAAAAAAAGTTATAAAAAATTTTTGTCTGTTTAACGGGGGAGTTTTTTCACAGTTTCATACTATATTTAGTGGAACATGCTGTGCCCAGTATGTGCTGCCGCCTATGTGGTAAAATACGCAGGCCTACTGAACCTACATACAGATATTTATTTTGACAACTTATTCCTGTGATTGAATAATTGTGTTCTGACAATGATTCCACTATGATACTATATAGGTGACCTAAAATGACAAAGGATAGTTTGAATTTCCCGCCACTGTTTTGAACGTATTAAGTGTTACTAAGCGTGCAGGGTACAGATTATGATCACTATAAGATACCATAGTAGACTCGTCAGTAAGGGTTATGTTCCTCTGCAAAAATATTTTATCTCTTTGTTTGATTTAAGATATGAGAGATGATTCTTATTTGATACTTTTGTTATATTTAAAAAAAAAATCTGATGTGGCCAGGCACATGACTTTATCATACAATATATAAAATTAATTGTTTAGCTGCATGAGAATCTATTCGATTGAGATCAGTCGTATCTGCATTAAAATAAAACTAGTTAGCCAGGATTTAACAGATAAATAAATAATTAAATAAATAAATAATTCCTTTATTAAAATAAGATAATATTAATTGCAACAAAATATTATTTATATTTAGGGCGCAGTTCAGCACACTTGTTTCCAAATTGCCTTACTCTTCCACTCTACCCCTTACGCAAACTAGAACTAAGCCATAATTGTAGCAATAATATAAAAATAATTGCGAGAACTTATCAAAACAAAAACAAACAACAAAATTAATCTAGAGTCTAATTACACGTAATTGCAGCAAATCCAACTCAATAAAACATCGCACATGCCCATAAAAAATAAAAATTAAAAAGCCTTCAATGTGCGGTCGATGCCTAAAGTCCCCCCTGTTGAGCAAACAGCCAACGCTTCACCTTTCCCCCAAAACTGTTTCACTATAAATTTTTCGTATCTTCCTTGTGACCACTGTGACTGACATGCTAAGAGAATGACCGTTTATACAGCTCAGTGCGATGGGCAGGTGGAGCAAACAAACCCCCGAATCTTAAATTAAGGTTATGGACGTTCTACAGCATATCTTCCGCATGAGGTATTGTGGGATCCTAGTGGATAGCAACTTATGATACAATATTGCTGCATGCAACACCCTAGTGTTATCCATGTTCAACCACCCCAAGTCGCCCAGCCCATTCGATGCATGATCATACTTCGTCAAACCAAAAACAAACAGAACACATGCATTTTGGACACGCTCAACACGCTGCCTATCCGACGCCATCAGGCAAGGACTGTACACGGTATCACAATATGAGATCTTTTGATACTATTAACTACGGTCAATATTAATTGTGAGATAATGTAAAAACATCAGCATTTGATACTACCGGTACTGTCAGCATTTGACACTACCGGTACTGTCATTAGACTGAAAAATTTGCAAATCCTGGGTCACTATATAGTATTCAATCAATGCAGATACGACCGATCTCGAACAAATAGAATTTGCTCTTGCAGCTAAACTATTAATTTTACCATAAAATGTCATAGGCATAAATTATTCAAAATTTCCTCTGCTTTAATTTATTATTTAACTATTTTGACGAAATTACAGAAATGGCGGCTGATTTCTAAAATCCTTGAAAAAGGCTTGGAGTAAACACCCAGTTCCTTTGGACCCTTTTGAACCAAAAGCTTTTCAACTCTAAGTTTGGTCATGAAACTTCTAAATATGAAGTTCCGTGCCGATACCTTTAGTAGTTTCTCCGGAAATGAATTAACAAAAATTGGGTACACACACACACACACACACACACACACACACACACACACACACACACACACACACACACACACACACACACACACACACACACACACACACACACACACACACACACACACACACACACACACACACACACACACACACACACACACCCACACACACCCACACACACCCACACACACACACACACACACACACACACCCACACACACCCACACACACACACACACACACACACACACACAGGGCCGTGTTAAGGGGGGGGCGAAGGGGGCGCCCGCCCCGGGCGCCAAGTTTCAGGGGCGCCAAAATCCTACCCAGAAGGGAGGAAGGATATTTATTAAACGTGTTTTAAAAAATACATAATGAAGGAATTATTGAAACGAATTTATAAATTCAAAATAAACGAAAAATATAAGTAGC